>MU390264.1:0-265509 GCA_022578715.1 Nemania sp. FL0916
AAACGTTAAAACGCGTTAAATATTTTAAATAAAATTATTTAAAATATTTAAAAACTTTAAAACTTTAAATAATTTAAACAGTTTAAAAATATAAAAATAATACGAAAAAAAAATATTTATATAACTTATAACGATTTTTTATATAACTAGTTATTTTTTCCTCGTTATTTAATTTAAACTTTAATTAGTTTTTAAAATTTAACTATCGGGAAAAACTTTTTAACAATCGAATCTTTTTATTAATATATTATTTTAATTTATTTAATATTTTATTTTAAATATAAACCAACTTTAACTTTTATTAAAGCTTATTTGTATTTTATAAATACCCTCTTTTAACAATCGTTATATATAAGTTTTAAAAATTATTTTTTTATAATAAAAAAAACTTATTAATACGTTTTTTAAATTAAATTTTATAATAGTTTTTTATAAATTATATTATTATATTAAAAATAAAATATTTATTTTTATTTATATAAACGATATAATAATTATTTATAAACGTTAAAAAAAAATTAAAAATTATTCGATTAAAAGATTTTTTAAAAAATATAAAATAATTAAAAAAAAAATCTTTAATAATTTTTAAAAGTTAAAATTATTTAAAACTATTAATAAAAACTAATTTAATTATTATAAATATTATATATAAAAAAAATCGCGAAATTAATATAACTATCGAAAATTTATAATATTTTAATATAAATAAAAAAATATATTTTATATAATAAAATTATTATTAAAAAAAATTTTATATGTATTAAAAAAAATTAAATTTATTTTTTATATAATTATAATTATTAAATTAAATATAACTTTTATTTTATTTAAATTATTATAGTTTAATTTAAATTTTAATTTATTATATTATATAATAATAAATCGTATATTTAATTATTTTTATTAAACGCGTTATTTAATATTTTAATTTAAAAATAAAAATAATTTAATAAATCGTAAAAACTTATAAATATATATAATAATTTTATTCGGAAATATAATTAAATAAAAATTTTTAAAACAAAATATTATAATTACGTTAATTATAAAAATTAAACTATTAATTTTAATATAAGTTTTAAAAAAAATTATTTTTATAAATTATTTTTTTAAAAAATTAAATTTAATTTTTAATAATAATTATATTATTATTTAATGTTATAATTAAATTATAAAATTTATAATTAAAAAAATCGTAATATTAAAAAAAAAATTTAAATATATTAATATTTATAAATATTAATTACGTTAAAAAATTATTAATAAATTTATTAAAATAAATTATATATTAAATAATAATATAATCGTAAATAAGTTTATAAAAAGTTTATTTAATATAAAATAAATAAATTTTTTAAAATAATTAAATTTAATTAATATTAAAAAATAATTTATAATTAAATTTTTAAAAAAAATTATAAACGAAAATTTCGAAAATTTAAAAAATATTTTAAAAAAAAATAAATTTAAACTTTACGTTTAAAACGAAAATTTTATTATAATTATATAACTTATAATAATTTTAATTATATTAATAATTATAACTTTTATAATATAATAATTATATTATAAAATTTAATATTATAAATTATAAATTCGATTTTTATTAAAAAATTTTTAACGATTTAATATATTATTATAAATAATATTTTAAATTATTATTTTTATTATATTAAATTTTATAATATTAAAATATTTTATTATTAAAATTATTATATTTAAATAAAAATTTTATTAAAATTATAACAATTAAATTAAAATATATATTAAAATATATATTTTAATAAAAATATATTAAATAATTTAACGAAATATTTATATTTTTAAACTAATATTTTATTAAAATATAATAAAATATTACTAATTTTTATTTAATTTATATAAAACAAAACAATTCTACACGGTAGTATTTTAAAGCCCGGAAAGCCAGTTATCGGAATAATCCAAAATGATCAATGAATTATGCTAACCTAATAGAATACGTATTTACAAGTGGTTTTCTAACACCAACGCCATCTACAGTACATACCTATTTTACACCAATTGCGCACACCCGTCCACGTCTCTGCCCCCGCACGAGCTACCAGTAGAGTTAGAGCTAGTCCACAGGTACAACCACGACTGCGACTTACGAAGAACGGCCACGATGAACCAGGAGAGACGCCGACTGCTCAACCGGCCGATCCTACTCGCCATTCCCATCCTCATCGGACTCTTCATCACGCGCTCACCGCTGCTCATGACATCGACGGCGCCGCTTCCGACCCGGCCGTGGGCGGACGCGCCACTGGCGCTGATCACGACGCCGCAATTCGAAACGAAACAGACGGACATGTTCACAACGGGCGCGACGCACATGGCGCTGCTGCACAACTCTATCTTCCGCGGCTACAACTCCATCTACCAGCAGGCGCCTCACGTGAAAGATGCCGACAAGTACGACTTCATCGGCTACGCCCTGACTTGGCACAAGTTCGTCAAGTCGCATCATGACGACGAGGAAGCGTCGCTGTTCCCCAAGGTCGAGGAGTTATTAAAGGACAAGACTATCTGGGAGGGCACACACAAGGAGCACGGTACGCGACTGCGCATTCTATACTGGCAGGATGGCCGCACGTGAGGGGGGCGGGGAGGGAGGAGAAAGGAGAAAGAACAACAGACAAAGAGATGTGGTGTACACCTAGAGAACATTATACTAACCCGCTTCTTACGTGCCCTAGAGGCTTTCCTGCCCGGCTTAGCCGAATTCGAGAAATACCTGGTCACGCTGCGGTCGGCCAAGGAGTTCTCGGGCACCGAGCTGCAGCGCATCATGTCCTCCTTCCAGGAATCGTTCGGCGCACATTTCCACAGCGAGATCTCGACCATCACGAGCATGGCGAAGCATCCCAATGCGCCCAAGCCAGGGTCGCCCGAGGAGGCCGAAGCCTCGCTGACATTTAAGAAGTGGGGCAAGACCACGGTGACCAAGGCTGGCACCCTCGACGTCGTCCCCTTCTTCCTGCTCAATCTGGACGGTACCGTCGAAGACGGCATGTGGGCGAATTGGCCTCCCATTCCGGCGCCGATCAAGTGGGGACTGGTCAACATAGGGGGTGCTTATCACAACCGCTGGTGGAAGTTCGCTTCCTGTGCTGGAGGTAAACCCAAGCAGCTGTACGCTATCTAAACCACCAACGACCCATCCAATTATACCCAGACACAACACGGAAATCAAGGTTACATGTTCATCGCTACACGACGTCCACGCCGTCATACAGACTGTTTCGGCGAAGGTAAGGAGCAAGCAACCCGGGGGGACCGGTTCAGGATGGAGATATTCAAATTATGAGGCTTCAGGCTATCTCGCCCATTATGATTTTCCTCCAAGTTTTATGCATGTTGGGCAGAGCATCAGACATGAGAACATAAAATGCATAGGCATTGTAGTATACCAATGTCATCTAATAGTATACAAACATAATTTAGTCTCAACACTACTATTACCTCCGTGCCTACATCAATCAGCATGTACCTACTTCAACTCTTGTTAGGATAGGATTCAGGGTCCTGGTGTGGGTCCACTTTAATTTAGTAGTGGGGAGAACGCCCGCGACGTCAAATATGCTCGCTCGGTGCAGAACTTAAAACTTCCAAATAATCAATAAAATCGAACATATTGCTCCCGTGACAATAACTGGTCTTTTCCCCTCAACTCTATTCTTATTGATAAACAGCGCGAAACGACCGCCTCATAGCATTCAAGTAAAATTTAGAAATGAGTGCCAAATCGACCCCGCAAGCACAAATCGAAGCGTCTGGCTCTTGAGAGCTAACCATCGAACCCCTTTCGACACGAACCTCAACCCCACCAACAAGGAACCGACGCTCGACGACACCTTCCATTCGCCTTATCTTCGAAAAGGCATCTCGATTCCCTCCCTATACACACTCGTCGGCATCACCACATCCACCACCACCGCCATCATGCAAGGCTTCAACATGGGGCGGTACGTCCCGCCGGACGTCGAGGGGACCATATCAGGCAACGCACTGCACGGGAAACACGCGCTAGGCGCGCGCGCCTCGAAGCTGCGCACCGAAGGGATCCTAACCGTGCGCTTCGAGATGCCGTTCGGGGTCTGGTGCTCGACGTGCGCGAAACCGACCATCATCGGCCAGGGCGTGCGCTTCAACGCCGAGAAGAAGAAGGTCGGGGCCTACTATTCCACACCCATCTGGAGCTTTCGCATGCGGCACACGGCCTGCGGCGGCGTCATCGAGATCCGCACGGACCCGGCGAATGCTGAGTATGTGGTCACTGAGGGCGGGACGAGACGGGACACGGGGGAGGATAAGGACGGAGATGATAGCTTGGTTACTTCGCGGTCGTTACTTGGGGTTGGGGGGCTCGGTGAGATTATTACGCCGAAGGAACACGATGCGCTGAGAAATAACGCCTTCGCGCATCTCGAGAAGACGATCGAGGACCGCGGCGTCTTGATCGAGCGCGCGCACCGCATCGCCGAGCTCGAGGACGCGAGCCACCGCGCCTGGGAGGATCCGTATGCCCAGAATCGCCGGCTCAGGACGGCCTTTCGCGCCGGGCGCAAGGCGAGGGAGAAAGAGGCTGCGAGTACGGAGGAATTGCAGGAGCGCATGAGTCTTGGGATCGACCTCGTGCCGGCGACGGAAGAGGACGCGCGCAGGGCGGCGTTGGTAGATTTTGGGGTTGCTGCGGCTTTGGAGAGTGTTAACACGGAGGGTGGTAGTGAAGCGAGGACGAAGATCAACGATACAGCGCTCGCGAAGCCGCTTTTCGCATCACCGGCTACGAGCAGTGGAGGCCAGAACTCTACTCAAACTTTAACATCGAAACTGCACATGAACAGCAATACAGCAGACGCGGATACGGACAACAAAATCGGGGGCAAGAAGCGGTTAAAATCCGAGCTCAAAGCCTCGCGGACGCGGGAGTCTCTCGTGTCTACGATTACGCGGAACACGCGCGTCTCGCACGATCCCTTCCTCATCTCCTCGTCTACTGTTTCCGAACCTGGTGGTGGCGAGGGATCGTTGTCGAAAACACCTTCACGGATCCAGGGGATCAAGCGGAAACGGCCTGAAGCACAGCCTTCTCCGTCTCCAGCAACACCCAAATCAGCGCCGCCGGATCGGCTGACTGAAGCGGAAGCCAACAACACTCAGGGGAGTCTTGAAGACGTACCAGAACAAGAAAAAGGCAGAATAAAGGGTCCAGCACTCACTGGTGCAAAAATTCCGCCGGACGATGTGGATGAGGAAGCGAAAGGGCCTGCAAAGACTGGGCTCGCGCTGGTCGAATACGACTCGGACTAAGGACATCTCGCATTTTCACTACTAATGAACAGCACATTAGCAGATGAATACGCAAACCTACGAAAATTTACGCAGAACGATATGAACCATACACACGATGAAGCACATGAACAACAACAACAACGCAAAGCGGTCTACGATTTGACGAGAAATGAGAAAAATATTACGAGATAGCTCATATATCATTCCTACCTTATGCATACATCGCGGCGTTCATTGGAGCAACACATACCATACTACAGGATCAAAGCCTACTACCATTTTTCCCCCTTTACGTTATATTAGCGCGGCCGATTCTATTTCTCATGTTGTGATAGAGATAGATAGATAGATGAACTAGATACCCCTTCCTTGCTTCGTACAATGAAGCGACATACATACATCCATGTTCCATGATGAACAATTAGTTAGTTACCTACAAGCATACCGTCCGATAGAGGCGATGTAAAGATTCACGATATCTACATACATACATACCACCACGTGCGAGGTGGGACATCAACAACGACTTTCGATTCACGTGCACGCATATATAGATTCTCCTTTCTCCCTATATCTCAATGAAACAAATGTCTTACGCAATAAATTATACCCAAAGGCACTTCATTGAGCGCCTAAGAGCACAGGGAATCACATCCGCTATTGACACCTCCCTTATTCGTTCACTCATTTACTCATTAATAACAGCCAGGCGCTTTACACAGTCACAAGTTGAGCACATCACAGCATTGGGTGAATTCAGATTCAGATTCGTGTTGAATGAACCCAAGTCTATGAGAAGAAAAGCAGCGCGTAAACAACAAAGCATCCTATGCCCAGCTCTCTTCCTCCGTGCGCCGCCAAAAGCGTGACAGCTCCCCTGGAAATTCCGTACAAGCAAGTATGCATGAGCTATAGTGATGCCAGGGTATGCCAAGAAGTCAACTGACTCGGACACTGTCTCCCTTTCCTTTCAAATTCAAAATGGTTAAATTGCCCGAAATGCAACGCAACGAAACACAATGCAACGCAACGCAGTCCATGAACAAACAAACCGTTGGAATAACCCCGTTCGTTTGGGGAACAAATGCATGCAGGCATCTTCGTCTGGGGATGTGTTTCCCCCGGGGGCACGGCGTTTGACTATGCCAAACCCCGACGATGGAAACCGTAACCTACTCAATCTGGCCCGTACTGGGCACACTGACTGAAACCCAACTTTCTCTCCTGAGATTGTATCCTTGCGATCGTGCACTCCTATGTTAGAATTGAAGTAGCCAAGTTGGGCACGCTACTTTTATGCTTTGTGGGTGAGTAGTTAGTGATGGCAGGAAGGCATATGCTGTTATACGTCATCCATCTGACCGGCAGGTTGGTCGTCGTCATCATCGCCGAAACTTGCTACTGAGGACATATCATCGTCGTCTTCGCTCTCAGCTCCGGCTTCATCGGCGGCGTCCTTGCTGGCATATTTCTGGACGTACTCTGGCGCGTGTTCTGTCAGAATGGATGGAAGGGAAGGGGCACGTTGGGACAGAATAGAACAGTAGAAAGCAATGTATTACTCACCCTTCACCTTTATGTCATAACTTTTAGGCTCTCTCATGAGGAGAGCGGCTGCTTCGCCGTTGAGGGGATCTGCCGGATTGGGATACCGTAAGAGCTGCGGGAGGAAGACTTCGAAGATGTTGATCATGTCGAACATGGGTGACCACGTCTGGTTGATGACGTCGAGACAAACAGAGCCAGATCTAGCAAACGCAACTACTTAGTACAGTTTCGTCAAGGGGTTTCGCTCATGTCCATGAGTTCAGTAGTCGACTCACAGCTCGTCAATGTTGGGATGAAATATTCGGTTGACGAAACCTATGCTCGGCGACTTATAGGGGTACTGGTCGGGAAGCTCAACGTGAACCTTCCAGACACCCCCTTCAAAGGGTGCTAATGAAAGGTAGGGGATTAGTACGGGTCGAGGTCTGTCTTGGGGGTACGATGGCTCACTCTCGGATGGACCCTTGAAGCGGACGTAGAACTCTTGCCTAGACAGCGAGATCAGAACGACGAAGCGCAGTGATGGTTCTTTTTCAAACCTTACACTAGATAGGGGATGGGCAATTAGCAATGCAAGCTTCAGGGGGTGGGACATATAGGGGGTAGTTTACTGTTGTCATTAACCAACGTGACCTCATAGTCACTCATCAGCCTAGAGTCGTTATCAGTACACCGAACCCCCCAAATTGGCGTATACGCCGAGTATGTTGCCTACATCCTACATGTTGTCAGTATAACGTCCAAGTCTGATCGATAGCCCTTCTGGATCCCCGTCTGCACACGTACTTCATAACCTACATTAGATATAGCCGAATTAGTCAACTTATTTATCAGGATGCATTGGGAATAAGCACTTACATCTGTCTCAATGCGACGCCGAGGACTACTCATTTTCACGTGCGTAGTCGGGGTGTGTCTGCTTTTCGACAGCAATACTCTGTCCTCCTACACAGATACGCCTGACGAGACTTCGACGTCGCGGCGATTCGAGCTGTAAGTGGTCGGAGATGCTCTTTCACATGCAAAATGTAGCACGGACCGCAATTTGTATTGTCCTAGCAGCACCTCGAAAGTATGATCCTCGACCCTATCCAATCTCGCTACACGGTCTCTGTTCTAGTTCTCTTCTAACAGACGATCAGAATATGGTGTAGTAAACAGAGAGTTATGTCAGGTAGAAAGTCGGGCGTAGATATAGATCACGAGCACGCTGGTAGTCGGCTAGTTGTCGGCTGGTACTCGGTTGCTCGTGTGAGGTGCTCGGCGAAGACGGACCAGAGGCAGCGTCACTACCCTGGTTTGATCGGGATCGAACGGAGGTGGTGGCGTGAGGCGAGGCGTGTTGTCTCGCACGCACAAGCACGACGTCGCCGGACCTATGAATCGGCCGGCGGGAAGCAGCCTAACAGGACAGGCCGACCGGCGATCTAAGGTGACGGAAGAATGGACTATGAGGATAACAGTGTGCAGTGTGGTCGGCGATGCTTCTCCCGTCTGATAATCGGGCTCCGGAGAAATGCTCTCGGCTTTAGTGAATGTGTAGTACCAGAGTCTTCTATGAGTAGATGGTGGGCTGATGGGGTGATGGGGTGATGGGGCAATAGATGCCGTACTACTGGGCTGGGCGTCGAGCCGGAAATGGAAGAATTCTTTGAATGTATTGAACTTGCGGCAGAAATGCAATGTGGCAGAGATTGATCAGTGCCAGGAACGAAGTACAGAAGTAGTATGAACTGTTTGAAATGCGGCTATTATTTACACGACGAGTTGAAATGCTGTTGGAGGGGAGGAGCAGTTGAGAAGCATACCGACCTACATGTAATTCCTGCCCCAGCTCACCCACTGGACCCTAGAAAGGCAGGCAAGGGAGCCGGAGTCGGGTGCCAAACGGGCCCCGCCTAGCTTCTTTCGTGAGCCGAGCCTGTCACGAGCTAGCCCAACAAGAGGGTCCAGCGCAAATGACTCTACCTACCTGACCTAGCCTATGAGTCTGCTATGAGCACCAGCTCTACTCTGTAATACACTGCTCTGTACGGAGTTAGGTAGACAAAACGATGACGCCCGGAGGCCCCCGCCCCCTCTTTGAACCAGGTTTTAACGCCACTCCAGAAGCCACTCCTCTATTATCCCTAAGGGTACTTCGTACTTGCTGTAGATTGTAGGCGGTAGGTAGCAAGGAAATAAATGGGGTAAAATGTTCGTTGATTTGTACGTCCTCCGTTAGGGAATGTAGTTCGTAACAATACGCAGGTGCATTGATCGAGCAAGGTAGCACAGTACCTTAGATTGTCCTAATGCGTGCTATTTACCTGTAATAATTGCCCGCAGCTGACTACGCCGTACAACTAAATTGTCTTGGCTATCCCGTTTTCGGCAGCTTTCGGCACAGACGCAAACAACAACTAAGAAGCAACGTCAACCCCTTTTAGAATGTCATCATGATTGAACCTGGCTTCCCTATCGTTCCCTTCTAATTCACTTTACCTGGTGCCTCTTACGCCACGTGGTCACTCGAGGTCACTTTAAGTGAGTCGTCAACGACCAGCGCTTTATCTACCTAAGGTACCTAGTCTTAGAGCCAACCACTGCAATATAGCCCCCCTGTCATCGGCTCCTCATTCGCTGGCATTTCTTTGTTGTTGTGTAGGTCCCGTGAATTGGGTCACCAACATAGATACCTAACCTGCTAGGTATGGTGATTTTATTACCTGCACAGTAATGGATTGTGCTTATGAAAAAATATTCAGGAACTCTCGTAAACATCCTTAGACTAGGGATATCCCCGTCGGCTCAAGCATTACCTATAATTTAAAGAAGTACATACCATATGTACTGTACAGCACTTTAGCGTGAAACTAAATGCAGACAGCAGATGCAAATAATTGCCTTCGAGGGGAAATGGTTTCGCATAAACCTTCAATTAGCTTACGCTTTCCGATAACGCATTGCAGCCACGTTGCTAGAAAAGATATGATCTTACTGGAATTACTCTATTGATGACTAAATCTATCAACACGCCGTTGTAGTAGTCGCCTTGCTGCTTTCTATGTGGATGGCTCGTATCTTTTCTTTCCATTTCGGATTCAATATATACTTGTTTGGTCGAACGTCCAGGTGATATGAAATAAAACTAAGATGACAATGATATGGTGTAGGTGTGCAGCCTTGGCCCCTAGACTCTGCGAAGTGCTAGTATGAAGCCCTGTAAATATACGACCCTTCATTAATAGCCAAATGCTCGATGTTCCCGTAGAAATTACACGCTACTTCATCCCATCGCTTCCATCACGCCCGGGGGTAGTTTCAGACCAGGCAGCTTGAGCGGCGGCGGTGTCTGGCTGATCACGCCGCATCGCACCTCAACGCTGCGCACGTAGCCGCCGAATGCCCTGCTCTCAGGCACGAAGACGGCGAGATCTGCAAAGACTTGACAGCCCGGTTCGCTGAAGATGCGCGCCTGGCAGCCGTCTGCTTTGTTCGCGCTAAAATGACCACACTGCGCCACCTCCGTCGTATTGTAGCACATAGGTGTTGAGTGCAATGTCCCGGGTCTTGTAAGTTCGATATGCAGGAACGGAGCGCCGCGGCAGGCTTTCGGGCCCGGAGGCCCGCTAAACAAGGTAGCGGAGATCGGCAAGGCCTGCTCGGCGATCCGAGGGCGGCTCGGATTTGCTTTTCTTCTTGTGATGCATGCCGTGGGGTTGAGGTCTCGTTCTTCTTCAGCTATCGCCTTGTTTGGTAAGACGGCACCATCATGGACTTCAAGGGCCTCGTTGACTAAGCCGGGATTTGTCGCCGCTTCACCACGCCTTATTCCTTGCCCTTGTGCACCGGGAAATCGTGGCCACAAAGCACTCGCTGACAGCAGTATCAAAAGTTGGGATTTCATAATGCGCCGTGCAATTCTAAGCATGACAGGCTTCTTGTTGGGACTGTTGATGACGAAAATATGTATCTCAGCAATTTCCCCACGATAATGCAGCCTGAGACATCGCCAAGATTTTGCAGCTAGATGACGAGGAGGCATGGCGTTTCATATCTTCTACTCCAACCCCCGGAATGCGATGTTGGATCTTCATGGAACTCTACGACATAAAACTTGGCGTCTCATCTCTAAACTTTCGAGGTGGTTTGAAGAGAAAGTGTGGTTGATATATATAAGACCTTAAGCCTCTGTAATTAGGAGAAGAAAATAATAAAAGCGCGGGACGGAAGTGCACGCTGAATGAAAGCTAGATTTTCAACATACATCAGTTGCAGGTATATATGAGATTGCTGATCTTTTTGTCAACAAGACCACAATGCCACCGTCATCCAAGCTATGCTTCGTTCTCTTATACTTTTTTGTCATGAACCTTCAGTTACAACCTGCCTCCTACAGGCATGAAATGCATTCAAGTACCCCAATTGTCGTCCGCAGAATGAGTCATGAGACAGATAGAAGCTGAATCCCGGCTAGTTAAGAAAGTTTCTATAGATTTGATCAACAATCTCCGACCTTCCCTTAGCCAAGGAGCTCTATCATCCGTCCCATATACATGAGCCCATCTAGATATATATTTACACCGGGGTAACCACAACCATTTATTTGGAGAAATATAGATCCGGTGGAGCACGTTTAGCTAGCTATTCGGGAAGTTTTGGAATTAGTTAATCGACTTACTAAGCCGTAGACTACTACATTTTCGTCTGCAGTCTAAATGTGAAAGAATTTCCTCACCCCTGAATCCCCAAGCCCCTGAAAGCTCATTGACACAGCCGATGAATTCTAAAGGGCTAATATCCCTAGGCAACAACAGCGACAAGACAAATGTATACCGTATTGATATTAGTCCCATCAACACAGTATGATCCTGAGCAGATATAACGCAACGTCGCTCGTATTCAGGCGTCGAGCACCCATGCTTTCGAACACGATGAGATTCGTTGGTTTGCGACGTCTAGTCGTCAACTTCGCAACTAATAGCGTGACAGAGCGAATGGGTTAGCGAGGGGGTTTAGTTGCTTCTAGCCTTCCTTTGCTTTGGTCTATATTAAAGCCATGAGTTGCTCCCGGTCTCCTTCGGAGACCTAGTGTACAGATACCAGGCTGGATTTTACCTCACTTTTCATGGATATATTACCAGTTCGTTGCTTTGCTACATATTTAACTTTACTATATGATATATTTATGTGGTTATAGCATGCGACCTGCTTTAGTACTTAATAACAATATGAGGATTTAGTCGAATATGGGGCTCGGGGGTATCTCCAGCAAACCATCTTCCTCATACTGTAGAAAACCAGTACTGGACGGCCATACTATCCAGAGTTGCATACAATATTGGGAACTCGGCTCAAGAGTTCATGCTGGCTTATGGCAAGTCGTACTGCTAGTCAACCTACTTTGTACCTAGCCGTTAGGCCTCCGTTTTACTACCGACGAGGAATTAAGCGCTGCAAGAGAAATGTTACATCTAGAATTAAGACATAGTCTCCGGGCGCCACAGGACACTTCTTTTTATGTGGTTAATAGATTGGTTACAGAGGTGCTGATTAGAATCAGGCATCACACTTTTAACACTTGATTGTCGTAGAGTTCGATGCCTGATTCTGATTAGCATCTTCGTGCATAGACCCTAATATTCCTTTAAGGACCAAACTGCACTAGTACTTAAAATATGAAAAACTGGAGCAATTCAGTGCCGAGATGGACCCAATTGGATTAGCAAATAATACTGTTTTGAATAGAAGCTGATTGGATCAACCTTACCATGTGGATTGCTCCAGTTGCCCACATTTCAAGTACCAAAGCTCGAGTTACCATTCACAACATAACCGTACACTCTTGGAAATCTAGACGAGGCAGAGTCCAGCATTAAGTTTTACTCGAGATATTCTTTGTTCCCATGAAAATTTCCCATCAAAATGTCCGAAGCTGTGACATGTTCGAAAATGGACGAGGCGCTCGTAAAGTCGCTGTCCCAAACACTAATAGACAGTGGAGTAACACCAGTCTTATGGGGCGATTACCTCCTCACGATTTATGGTGTTCCTTCTATTGTCGGTGTAAGAGATCCTGAAGATCCCGAATCAAGTTCGCTGATACTGACATAGTAGGCAGGGCTTAGAGTTCATTGTTCCCAAGGAGGGTCTCCCTGGTGCTATATCTGCCTTGAAGAAGATAGAGAAGCTTCGCATGTGCTCAGACATTCGTGCCTGTCCCGTCTCGAGGGAGAGAGCTATGCCTCATATCCCTTCATTCCACATGCATCTGGGCGCGCCGGCGTCCGAACTCTATGTCTCTCTCTGGCCACATTCAGAAATACTGGGATTCATACCAGAGCCGAAGATTCCCGCTCGGACGGCCATCGAAAAGCATCCCACACGACTATATATTTCGGCTTCCGACAAGTCTATGCTCCCAGGACCTAGACTAGGTCGTGGCCGTGGCGCGCTTTCCGAGGGTGGTGGTCAGGTGACTGTTCCCAGTTCTCATACCATGCTGGAGGCCTACATTCGGCTCTCGGCAGCTCATCTCGACAACAGCCATGGCGCGTTCTACCTGAGTATGATAACATATATGGATGAGTACGTCGCTGCAGACGGCTTACTTGACGAAAAACTACTATCGGAACCCGCACAAACATTCTGGCAAGGTTGGCAGCAAAGTCAGCTTTCCATGTGGGGTCTATGTCGACGGTTTAAATCGGATCTGGAAGCCGAAAGGCATGTTCATAGTGTAGATTCAGGGGTTGAATTGTTGAACTAGTCTCGGAACCTCTTGCTATTGACTGCAGCGGACGACATTGAAAACGTGCTTGCATTTAGCCAAAACACAGAGCTTGATTTATAGGACTAGCGGAAAATAGATTTTTTGAGTCACAATAAGGGACTGTAAAATATAATGTTAGGTCACCATTCTCTAGAACTGATAATTCTGCTCTTTAAGGGGTATTAAGGATCGGTGGGATCTTTGTGGCGAGGATGTCGTAAATGTGCAAACAAATATTAAAGTCCTTATGTCATGATTGCTCCACTGAATGGAGATTTTCAGATGACAAAACCCAGGAAGAGGGAGGGGAGGGGTTAGCATTATTTTAGTGAAAGAGCTTGCGAAGCGATTTAGTTTTTCTCTTAATGCCTACTGATCTAGGCAAGGTTGAGTAAGTGTATTTCGCGCAACAAGGCAAAAAATAGATGAGCACTTAGCCTGTTTTATAAATACAGTCAGAGTAATGTATAAAGTCAATTGAAATATCAACAATTTGGGCCTCCGCACTCCTCGCTTCAAGGGAGCGACTTGTGTCTGCCAGAGTCCTTTGCCTCCAGCTTAATTACAATTGGAAGCGCTAGATGGGCTATAGCAATCAATTTCGGCTTTGGGACTGAAAATAGATTTACACGCACTTGTGAATAGCTTCTTTAGTGATGAGCATATCCACCAAGGCAAATAATATAGTGGGTGGGTGGAAAGACGCCGCATAATTACTGCCTCCTAATTCTAAGGCAAGCTGCGCGGTAACAGTCATTTTTCCTCGAAGCCCACCATGCTGTACTTCAAAGCTCGAGTTTTGCGGAATGCAATGCCCACAGTATGGCTGTCTACCATTCCCGCCCATAGTTGATGTCGATGATGAGGTTGTTCTGGCGCTGGAGGGTGAGAAAATTGAGAACATCGCCAGGGTCGATGAGGTACTTTCTATCTTTTTCCAAACGGTTATCTTCGAGGGAGATTAGCGATTGGTATGGCTGGGAGGGAGAGAGGGCCTAGGCTTACAAAGATAGACGGCTACGAAATTGCCTGGGTCCAGAAGCTGGTAAAGGACGAGTGGGATGATCTGGGACCCCATGTTGAGTAGCGGATTGACCTCGTCTACATCGCAACAGGCCCGCGCACTGCCATTTCAAATATTAGCGTTCTCAACTTTCAAGTCATCTACTCGGCTAGAGAACTTACGCCGATTGTGTTTTAAAAGTCTCATGCCAGGTGTTCTGCCAAGTTTCGAACCGGGCCTCGAATTCCCGAACTAAGCTGGGAGCCGACTCCAAGAGGGTGTTATAAGCTCTGATAACCCACTCAACAGCGTCTTGGCGAGGTGGAGGGATCGGGTCGAAGGGACGCATCTTAGGGACCTGTGCGTACTCGCTTCCAGTGCGGCTGGACTGAGGAGCGGACATGATGAAGTATGAACTTATGTCTGAATGCGTGTGAAGATAAAAAGAGTTGGTCTGAAGGTAGAGTCTGGTCGTGTAACGTGCGGGTTTTTGGAGAATCTATACGCGTTATGCCTGAGTTGTCTCGAGTGCTTATACCTGAGATAGTTCAGTCAACTGGAAACTGGAGTAATTTGTAGGAAGGTGTCATGGTCGTGATTGTTTGCTTTTATAACAATGGGCTAACTGGTTCTGCCTAGGACACCAGTGAATGGGAATAAAAAATGGGGCGCGAGATGACTCCTCAAGCACCTGCCCGATCTTAAACTCCCTAGAGGCTATATGTGTCATGATACGCGTTATGTGCCCTAACAAGTAATTATGCGATATGCTCAGGTTCCATTATTTGTGTCTCTCCGAAATACACCACATTGGCAATTGGCAACTGGCAGAGGCAGCTGCGCTACGGGTCATATGACAAGCTTGAGAATTTTTTAACTACCTAAATCAGATATATTAGGTACTTAGGTAACTACTTGCCAGAATAGAAGTGCACAGACTTTTATACTCATAAACACCACGCACAAACCAATCACTGATCTCGAGAGATACTGTTTCATTTTCTCCCTTTTCCGCATTTCTATTCCTTCACACTACTACGCTCTACATTGATCATCTTCAGCATGGCACACAGTCAGATGATGCCGCCGCCACCGCCGCCGCCGAGCCAGGTGCCTACCGTCTCAGTGGAGCAGGCTTCTACAGCTATCGAGGCTGCGGATGACCCAGAAGAGCAAACATCAACCCCGAGCCAGGTGGCTATCGATATGGCGAAGCAGGCCACTCCACCAAGCTTAGCTGCCATCGAATCTACGGAGACGCTATATAATACCATCCGTGAACTGTTTCCCGAAGCCGTAACAAATTTCGAGTCGAGATGGGCAGCTGCCCATACTGTATGCTGCTCGCAGGAGGCTCCCGCCGTTGCCGATGATGCTGCTGCTTCTGTTGATGATGATGATCCATGCACTCGAACGGAAGAGTTCGATGCGCTCAAGAGGCTCGGCCCCAAAATCATCGCCTTCATTGTCTACAAACTCGCCAAGGATGAGACTGGCGAGACCTTGTGGGCTGTACATCTATGTACGTGCGATAATCTTATCTTATACGTCTTTCCACTAATACTATGCCTTTGCGTGTAGACAACATGCTGGAAAACGACCCGGAATATCGCCCGATGTCATCCAACACAATAGAATGCAACCGTAGTCGGATAGTGGAGCTAAACTATCAACGAAACCAAATTGTCCAACAACGTATCGACGCCTTCAAGGAGCTTCAACGCACCTGGTGGTTGGTGTGGAGCAAGGATGCCGCTACGCTATCCGAAGAATACCATGACCTCCTGAAAATGGGGGCCAGTATTTTCCCCCATCTCATGATCGCGTACTGTGACGACCCATATGAATACTATTACGAGCTTCTGCATGAGATTGTATTTGGCTGCCAAATGGGTGCTTACATGGTCCATAGGGGCCAGGTCTTCGCGGGGTGGTGCCTCTTCTTCGACTGGTTCGAACACGCTCGTATCCCCAAATATATTCCCACCCCTACGGACCGTTATATTTTGAACGGCGAGATAGTTGAATCTCAGGATTCTGTTCAGACTCCTGGCCCGAGTACCAGAGTTGAGCTTCTATCACCGACTCATGAACACCAATAAGCAAACGCGGAATTCATCATACTCTGGAACGTGATTCTGATCATTACCATCTCAATATGGCTGGGAATAAAGTGTTTAGGGGCATTTATCAACATGAGTATGGTGGTCCGGCAGAGATTCATTATGCCTTAAAACCACTGTGAGGACGACACCAGAGGGCCCAGCGATGAGCTCTCATTCGTAATGAACGCGAGCACGAAAGAAGGATGCTTATGGTCAGGCTTTAGGTTTTGAGGGCGAGTTCTCACTGAAAGACCTTCATCAGGTCTATTGCATCGAAAGATACAGTGATGAAGTATGATGGCAAACACCATGATTTTCTTACCCTCCGGGAGAATACGATTATGCCTGAGATGGGGCCGTTGGTGATCGGGAAAAGCTTCATGTATCATTGCTAAAAAAGCCTTTCATTATGCCAATAAAGTTAGTTAAAAGCAAAGAGAAGCTGGATCACGGCAGAGACCACGATCTCTGTGATAAAGACGGGTTTGCAACGGTATCTGACCACCGACGTCCCGGGACGAGGATAAATCGTCAGGCAGAGAGTATTGGACGTATTTTCATGGTAACACCACCGATATGGAAATAAAGCAAGCGAAATCCCTAGTTTTGACGAGTGTGATGAGATCCCTTTGATTAGAGACTGCGAAAGGCATGTGCCATCATTGATACCTAACATATGGACTTGCGCAACCCACCGTGCTAGGCTGATCAACGGCCTAAGCTAGGGTCATTGGGAGTGCAATGTATATTCGCCCGCAGAGAAGAGTCTTTCTTCCGTATAATTTGAGAGATAAAAACACTGATTACGTCAAATTTGATGTAGTGGCCTCTTCTTAATCGGTCTTATCACTTCACCCCATGAATAAAGGGCTTGAACTGCCTTACGGATCGCTCATCTGGCGATTCTCCTCCTCACAGTCTAAACACAATTTTTTGAGCATGAATGAGTTTAGCATCTCCGTAATTGATACCGTTTCAAGTGCGCCAGAACCGCTATGGTAAGCAACAGTCCGTTGACCACTCTGGTCATCTTCGCTGAAACATTGCGATACTAGAGGTTTTCAGTAGAGTAAGTAATTTTTCGGGTTTCTCAGGCTATGTAAAAGTAATAGCACCTATTATCTTTTGGGCTATGGCAGCATGATCGTAGTGAAATATCCTACCCTACTCCATAGAACTGTGTGAACTCCTGTCTATGTTCACTTGTGTTCCACATGGCGGCGTGGTTGCCACAAGTCACTTCGAGGTAGTACTCAAGTACTCATTGTCGTTCGCAACTCGCTATCCTCGCAATCGTACGAAGTATCTCTGGAAGCCAGATGTACAATACGAACCGTCTTACTCAGAGGAAGGTGCATCGGGCAGGCTACCATAAGCGAGTTGGCTTAGAGATGCCGGGGGAACGACGGCAGGCCCCAACGTCGCCTCAGCGTGGTACGGCTTAGTGTGTGCACAAGATGGTCTTAATCATCCTCAGGTCCCGTATCATTAATCAACCTAGGGTAATAATACGCGCACGAAATTCCGCCATCGACGATGCAACGCACTCATGTTCGCGTCGGCATGTATTAGACGAGCGTCTCGGAGATGAACCCACGCTATTATTCTTGTTTGCATGTGTATCGTGAACATGTACGAAGTAAGTCCACCTCGCGGTCTCTAATAATAGCACCCTGACCAACCCGGAAAGGGAATCAGCCTTCCCCGGAATCTGGATACCTACCTGGCCCTCTGGTTCAGCGGAACAGATCGCGATGACAGACAGCGAACTCTTAATCTCGGAGTCCACTCTACCCGAATCTTCTCTTATTTCCTATGCACACACCTCTCAGATAGTACCTGGTTTAGCGAATTACCTAACGCCGAGAGCCGAGTTCGCGTCTGGGCGCTGTCTTTTGGCGAGGCGGAATATGCCGAATATAGGCACTCTAGTGTAGCACTCCCTCGGAAGGATCCCGCTAAGCGTGATAGCACATCCTCCAATGGCTACGCGCTGGAATTTCCCGTTGCAGAATGGGCCAGGGTCAAAATGTCTTCATTGCGAGCCACGTGGTGCTAGGTTTGGGATCCCCTGGTAGTATACTTCGTACCTAGTGTAGACTATTCAACAAGAAGGCTTTTGAGTTGCTGGGTGATTGATTGCCACGAGGGATAATAGTGTAGTCTGGGGCGGCTCTGGCGATCAAGGATATGACAGAACGCTGATAAAGCAGCTGAAACCGAGGGCGCGCGCACGCGACCTCTTGCGCGAGAAAAGAAAACAGGCCCATTACTGAGCAATCGAGAGCGATGATTCAGACCCGTGGGCTGAAGTCACATACATCTCTCTCACCTACTGCTTTCGCCACAGTTCTCAATACACCTGCACGGCGCTCACCTACGTGTACAGCTTGCGACCAAGTATATGCGCCATGTTAGCAAGAAGTGGTGTAACACAGGCCGGCCGCGGGTCTAGACTAGGTACTTTCGGGGAGGATCTATTACGCGGTTTGAATAATGAAACGGCGCGGCACGTAGTGTAGTGTAAGCGAGGGTAGAATGCATCGTCGCGGGTGTGCTACCGAGAGTAGCCATTCCGCGCTCGGAAAATACAATCGCGGCAGCTCGGAACCGAGGGAGAGCGATAGCAGGGCTCACTCATATCACTCCCACTCCCACCTAGACATGCGCTTACTCATATGCTCCTAACTCCAGATGACTAAGTTATCATGAAGTTATAGACGACCAGACAAGTTCTGATAGAGACGCCTAGTCTAAGAGGATTGATCTACACTTGGAGCCAGATTCATTATGATGAACAATGGCGATATTCGGGTTGAGGAGGCATCTGAGTATTAGAAAGACGGGGGCTTAATTACCCTTAGCCACATATCCGCCTGTATCTCGCTTGCTCCTATCTCAGCAGGCAGCCTGTTCAATACACTATCTATTTCGGTTGCATCCATAGTGCACTTGCTTCCCAGCGGGACAGTTTCCTATGTCTTTCTAGCAATTAACAGGGCACGGAAGAAGTATTGGCTCGAAGGATTTCCTATATCCACCTAGGCAGAATTTTTCACCTCAGCTGCATCCTAGAGGCGTATTGAGAACGCGGCGAATCAGAGGATGTAGTGTCGTCCTCATGGTCACATGGTCTAGTATCAGACAAGGGCATCCGGCAACTCTTTCATGTGTATACGACGTTGAGATTGTTCGTTTTACTCAGAGATCAAGTAAGCTGGTGCGACATTGAGACGCTCTCTGAGTTCTAGACGCTTTCTATATATTCCTTACTAAGCCCAGAGAGTTACTACATTATATGAACTGAAGGACTATTCGAGTCGGTGATGGCCTGATGTAGTTAGCATGAAGGAACCGACCGCTGTTCGCATAACTAGTGTGTAACGTGGCGGCTGGGATATCTCCAGATGTCTTCAGAACTTACACCTAGGGGATCAGGAATGTACTCAGTGTCAATTACGAAGTATAGATATTTCGCAGTTGATGAAGCTGTTAGATAAGAAGGGATCGTGGGAATATGCGTACTAGAATCCATGGTGTAGATTGTTAGGTGGCTAGTGTAGACCAGATCAGTCCAGATCGCGTCTTTCGGTTCTCGGGTCATCAATCTGTTGTACATGATTTAGTGTAAATTTATACCAAGCATACACTACTGAACGGCCGTTGCAAGTGGTTTTGACGATCACTAAATGTGTTGGTACCGAGTTATTCGCGTCGCTGCGATACCTCTCCAAGCAACAACGAAGGCGTGTTGATCACTAATTGAAATTCATCGTTGGTATAAGCTGGTTGGGGCTGTGGTCATGTGCTGTCTGTTCAATGTGCCAACGGGCTTGATCTAGGCCTTCTGCAGCCTCAGCCTGCTCCGTGCCGTCACATTCTTACAGTGATACCAACATTCGCAGTTCAGATGATGTTCGAATTCTAATACCTAGAGTACGTACCGTACTTTTGCCAACAATACCAAACACCAAACCATATCCACCTAGAACATGGGTCTGGCGTGGCACACCACACACTAATGTAGAGTGAACCCTACCTGCGGCTTGAGCGGTACCACTGTTTGATATTGGGAGGGACCGTACCACATGTTGGCGCTTGGACTGAAGTTTTATCTGCGTTGTTAGGTACCTACTGCTCTGTAGGCAGACAGTCCATAGTGCAGTGCATGAATATTCTTCCGTAGAGGCGCGTATTTGTCATGGCCAGAGTGACGATCCTCCCCCTACGCTAACAATCCCGCGACGTGAATTGGCCTGTGCCGCACTACACTTGTTGGTAACAAAAGCAAAAGCGGTGATTGCTACTTACGTGTCGCGATGTCTGCCTATGCTCAGGCGACAACCAACAAGTATTGGACTGTACTTATAGCGAGGCTGTTGTGTGGCTAACGCGACGTTACGCGAAGATCTGAATATCTATCGTGGTCGCGCTTCGAGAATAAACGAGACGGTGAGTATTGCCACCTCAAGCATCGCTTATCGATATTGTAACGACGATCACTAGCCACTCATGCCATCCATCAGGAGGCCTAGGCCAGATTGAGGAACGAACAGGGGAAGAAATTGCACATAGGAGCTACGGTCACTCGAGACTAATGTAAGAGCATGCCTGCCGGAGGAAGACGCTATCACAAGATTAGGTAAGGTGGCCTTCAGGATTCACAGGCCGAACGTCGCTTGCATTTGATTTAGATAAGCAATAAAAAAGATATCCAGGATTGTAGACGCCAGAAACACCAAAGCTAAATGGTATCAGGTGTGTGAGTATCATGCGCCCGCTCGCTTAAACCAAACAAGACAAAAAAAAAGTACAGTGAAAGTAGAAGGGGCCTAGAACTAGCAAAATGACTTTTGACAGAATTCTAGCGCCCCTAAACCGTAATGCTCGCTACGGAAAAGATAGCGGCCGTATTCCTCCTCCTCGCATGATGGGGTATGGTGCAGCACGTCGTCGGTGCCGAATCCTTTCTTCTGTAGCATCTCGACCATTGTGTCTAGTCCGAAGACGTTGGCATACGCCATCGCCCAGGCGCCGACTTCGGGCTCCCCAAGTGCTCCCTTGGATTCGAGGTATTCGAAGATTTCCTCGTTCTCTTGCTGCACGGCCACGACAAGTGGTGAAGGCGTACCGACATCGACTTTGGCGCCGTACTCGACAAGTGTGCGTACCATGGCGATGTCGCCCTTGTGAACGGCAGCCATGAGCGCCGTGCGCGTAGACGGGAACCAGTTGGGGTCGGCGCCGTGCCATAGTAGTAATTCCACCGTCTCGACGTTGCCGCTCTCGATCGCGCTGATGAGTGGGCGGAAATGCGAGCGTGTCTTGAGCGAGTCGCAGCTCTTCTTATGAGACGTGGGCTCCGAATTCGTGTGGGCGCCCGGTTGGTTCAGACAAAGATCTTGTCTCAGTAGATCTCGAACTATCTCAGTGTTGCCTTGGCGAGTTGCAAGATCGAGGCGACAGTAGACGTCATCGCGCGTTGTCGTTTCGAAAGGATCCATGCCCTTTTCTAAGACGGCGGCAAGCCGACGGTATATCGCTGGTGAGTCCGTGTAGCTTAGAGCCGTTCCTAAATTTCGTCGCGTAGTCGACATGAGGTGGTCGTTTAATAGGTCGCTGTTGTCCAATGCGTACTCCATGACGGCCTCATGGCCACCGATTGACGCATACCGCAAAATACTGGAAGCAGTGCTGGCGCTTATAAATGACCATGCACTCCTGTGTGCCATCCTCTTTTCAACCTTGACAAGGTGTTCTACCAATCCCAAGTGTCCACGGAATGAAGCCATCTCGATAAGCCTGCGGAAGCAGGGTTTCGTACTCGCGGCCACGGTAGGGCACTGCCAATAGTCGTTCGCGTCTTCCGATATCAGAGCCTGTGCATAGGGCTCCAGGCCCATATATACCGCGGCATTGAGGAATAATGTAGCGAGCTGAGGCTGACTAAATGTGTCCTTACACGAAGTCGACTTAAGCAGGGCGGAGGTCTCTAGTGAAGAGTTGATGAAAAATGTAACACCAGAGAGATCGTATATGCAGTCCTCGAATGTCAGACCGGGAACGACCTTGCTACCGGTAGCCCATAATAATTCTGCGACCTTCCTATACTGTCCTCGCATAGTTTTTTCATTGCGATCCTGGTAGATCCGGCGGCCCAGATACGTGCGTAAGTACAGAGTCCATGGCGACTCTTGCTGCTCGGGATTGTTCAAGCTCAGGTCCGAGTCAAAGGCAATATCATCTAGCATCCGTGAGCTGAATATGGCCTCATCAGTTAAGCATCTAAATTGGCCTATATAGTAGGTTAGCGAGAAGAACCTTGCCCTTCATACTAAGGCGGCAGGGCTTACGGTTTACAAGGCGAAGCCTCATAACACGCTTGAATGTTCTGTCTTCGACGGCATCGGCGAAGATTTGGTCGAGCAGTTCAACTGGTAGATCGAAGAGATGCATGGCAGCCGCGGTGCCCTCCGCCATGTGTAGATATATATATTCGTTGTGTGGTAGTGATGACAAAAAGATTTGGAGTTGTAGTCATCCACGGACACTGTTGTGTAGTAAGTTGATAGTCGAGGTCACAGTTGGTTTTCGGGGTCCAAGGGCGCCAGAAGACTTCTAAAGTGTTTCAAGAATCTGGGAATCAGACCACAGAGTTCCAAATATATAAACACGATGATGGGTGAGGGATGGGATCTGTGGGCTAGAGCAGGAGATCGGTAGGTAAGGGCCGTGATATATCATCTCTCGGGCTGAGCCTAGTAGGGAGTATAGTTCGATGTTGTGCAATCCATACCTCCTGAAAGTATTCCGGTACCTCGTCTACTGTCTTGGGCCAAGTCCCCTACTCACCCTAGCACGTACCCCGGTACATCCTGCTAGCCTGACGCACCCAGCGAAGTACATACATGGTCTAGTGGACTTACCTAAGACCCCCCCGAGCCCTGGCCCGAGCCCTGGGGAGTAGGTACACAGGTAGCGTCAGCCGACTACCCGACAGGGGAATGTACCGCGTACTTGTGCCCCCAGGTACTCACATAGTGCAGGACGTGTACACCACGGCATGCCGGTATATTCACCCATGACATCTGCACTTGTGATGCATTATCCACGAATCCTCTGCTGTGCCGCCGAGTATTTTTGCGGGCTGGAACGAGGGAGGTAGAGTACCTGTGGCCCCGATGCCAATGGTTGCGTCGCAGGGGTGGGATACAGGCCTGCACACGTACTGTACACGATGCTTCGGGTGACCTCAGCGGCGCGAGCAGAGCAGTGTAATTGAACTGTGCCTAGAGGGCTACTTGCCTATGGCACCACAGGCGGTCCGGCCACTACACCACCTACTTCGACACAGTACAGTACTACAGCGGGCGTGGCTACAATACGGATACTTCACATATACACTACATGCGGGGTGTTCCAGCGCCACCCCCAAGCGCTCTAGCCATCATCTCTAGTACGCGGCAGGTATTAGGGTATGGCAAATTGTATAGATGATCATTCGTCATAATTGGACTAGATCGCTGGATCAGGTATAACATCGAAGACAACAATTCCATTTATTCCAATTGTTTTCACAGCCTTCAAGACACAAACCGGGTACTAGAATGCGCTGCTGTTAGCCTGTTGCCACCAATCGATTCTATGCTTCGTGCTCTCTCCTGAGACAACATTTTCTTCTTTGGGTCAACATGCCAAGTCAGTAGGACTCGGCCTCTCTCCTAACGAGTGTCACACTGTAAGGCGAGCACTCATGCATCACGACATCCAGATGTGGCTCTTGTTAGATATTGAGTAGGCGCTTATGGCTGCTGCAACCGCAGCTGGCCACAATTAATATATTTTTGCAGTATGGGGGTAGCATTTTCTGGAGATCCGGGCAATTGGCCCGCGCGGCGACCGACCGGCACCTCTAACTGACACGACTTTTAATCAGGCTCAATTGAATTTGGGGGCATTCGGCTTCAGCTGAGTCGCCAACCACGGTCGGTACCAACACGTGTAACCCCTCCCCCTCCAAGCCTGCCACTCCGATCCGTCGAGCCTTTTCCGTGATGCCAATTATGGCGCGGACTTGTCCTATGCTACCGAAGAAAGAGGGAGTGTGAGAGTGCATCGTTGTGTGTGTGTGTGTGCTCGCGGGCGCGGGCGCGTGTAAGTGAGTGTGTATAATACTGTGCAGCACTTGCTTGCGTGTGCGGCTATGCAGCTATGCAGAAAGGGAAAAGGGACAAACGATCAAACCGAAGCCAAACCTGAGTTGCAAATCTGATTGAGCAATCACCATCGATGTTTATAATCCCTGGAGCGGTGAAGTGTGAAAGGTTTGTGTGATGGAGTGACGGTGCAAGACCATAAACACCGTCAGCTCATCCCCCATCTTACATCACTACTTACACTACTCATCAAGTAAGAAGTAATACTGTACTTATATTCAAAAGAGTCAAATGCACCTATGTACCTAGCTAGGCATATCAGATATCTTTTTGAACCGAGAGCGCGTAGGCACTTTATAGCCTATGAGATGAGTGTATAAGAGCGCGGCAAACAATGGGGAGAACAGGAGAGGGAGGACTGCCGATTTTTGATCCCATCTACCTACACTGACTACGGTATCCTGGCTACCATCTCGGGAATCCTTCTGCAACATGCCCCTCGGGAGCAGGTTGGCGAACAATTTTACAGCAAACAGCGGCTGTGGCTGGTTGGACCCTGAAGTGATGCCCACTGAAGCTCTGACTTACATACCTACATTGCATTGTCGATCGAATCCTTCCCATGACGCCTACACTGGGGACCACATTGGCCTGAACACCCCCCCAATGACCCCCCCTATCTGGCCTATCGGCAAAGAGGAAGAAGAGGATGTCGTCGCTCCGTGTTCCTACATACGTGAGCTCACCCACGATTCCTCTCGGTCCATCTGTTCATCTATCCGTCTACCCGTCTACACTACCCATCTACCTACCACTTAGATCACCTAGCTGTTTTCGCCCTAATGTGCGCTAGCAATCGGCTTCCTTACACGACAGCACACAACCTACATAACACACCACCAGTATTCTATGGTATGGCGTAGGCAATCTCAAGCAGGCCCTCCTGCTCTCTACACGCATTTCACTGTTTCGGGGCCCTATTCTAGCCTGTTCTGTCCTAGGGAGGCTTATGGACAGAATGATCCGCGAACGGGATCCCAACGAAATATGTGCCAAGTGTCACCCAATGCAGAGAGTCTGCAGTGAATCTGCAGTGAATCTGCAGTGATGTGTGTGTCTGACATCAGAACCGGGACCGGTGCTTCAGGGTCCACTCCGAACAATTGCAAATGCTACCCGAAAGCTGGAATCTCGGCAATTCGCCTTCCTACCGCATACCCTGCCTTTCGTAGGTAGTAGGCTATGGCAGGCGCCGCATAAAACATGGGGAATAGCACGTCAGTCATTCGTGTACAATACACGAAGTTGCCACAAATAAGAAAGAGGGCGAAGAGCAACGCAGTCATTAGAGCAAGATATGTGTCCAATGTAAGCCCTCATAGGCTGCACGCAGTCAAAGCAACAGAGCAACAGGCGGAAATAAAAGAAACAGTTACAGTTCAACGGGCAGCGTAGCTTTACTCCATACCATTTATTCGGTTCCAAATTCCAGCCTTTGCTTCGCTTTAAGAGTTACAGGTAATAGATCATCCCAAGATGGCAGATATCAATTGCATTATAATACTACAATGCTGCTGTAGTGTCACTATGCCACTTTATACACCACGGCTTACCTTTGGCTCATCCCGGACCCCGTATGCAACCTTGCAAACGTCTCCCAACGGGGCGGGGTGTCTTCACCGCCAGACAAGGATTAAAACTGCTCAGGCGACCACTCTTTGAAAATCCTGTGCTCTCGTGAGCATAACCACAAATCTCCCCTACACGTGTAGCGGAGGCTCAGCACCAACACGTAGAACAAGAATTTGAGATAAGTATGAGAAGCCAAGGCGGTAAAGTCTGTGGTCGAGTTTGGGACAATAGTGTACTGCGCAAATAACAATCATGGTACCCAATCGTCCGTTATCGTACTAGATCGAGGCAGTTGTTGGATAGGACGAGATGCTAGCTATCCACTTAGACACAATTGTGGCCGTGCAAGTCCGGCTGTAGATTTAATATGCCGTGTCGGTAACCAATCAGATGGAAAGAGAGTGCGACAACTATGCAATGGGCCGCGTCCGTAGCGCACCGCATAGGTATTAGAATGCCCTCGTACAAATACGCATTGTACGTCGGTATTCCAAATACCCTCTGACGTCCATTCCCGCATTTTGGGCCCGACCCAACCCCAAGTTAGCAAGGCGGTCGATCTAAGTACGTATTCAAACAGCGCAGACATGTTCCTACCAGGTCTAATCAATCGCGGTATTTTCGGCGCCAGAGAGGCATCTATTGACGCCTATTGAATGCAGTTTTTAATACCATAATTTCACGAGTGAATACCTACACTACTCGTGAGTCAAGTCTAGCTCAAGTATGAACTGCACTCCACGCTTTACACTCTGCAAGCCGGCGATTAAAAAGAGTCCGCAATCGAGGAATACGACCCCAAGTGGGAGCATTGCGATCCCCAATGCAACCCATTTCCGTTGTTCGAGACGGGTCTCAGGCGCGGCCCCTCTTTCCCAGACCCCGTCCAACGATTGTGTGGTTGTGTGGTTGTGCAGTGAATATGATCTGCCGGGACGAAAGTGTGATCTGGTAATTTATCCCAGCGACCTGGTTCGACTTGAAGCACAGAGACGCTCCGTAGTGTATCATGCTGGTTGGTGGCACAACAGAGTATTTGGAAAACTCTCCCAGCCCTAATTAGCCCGCTTTTGGACAACACCTAATCTCCTCATTTTTGCGATAATTGCCGATCAGCCAAGCCCTCGGCGTTTAATAATACAAATTGGAAAGAAAAGGGGATAAGACAGCCAAGATTTGGTTCATGTTTGCTGTTGTTCTCACATACGTCGTCTCATCGGCGCTTATAGATGCACATATTTGTCAAAATTCTCCTAACAACCATTAGCGGCGCCCAATTGTCCTTATAACAACCCTCCGAACATCATGTAAGTACGCGACGGTTCGTCGGGAAACAAAACGGAACGGATGGTAGCTGTACGGCAGTACCTACCCAGATTGGTGCTTTACTCCAAACCCGCCTTATGTATCAGGGGACAGTTAGACGAATGTCAAGTTCATTTTCATGCCGGTTATCCGCAGGACCAGCCAGTTACTCTACCTGCTTCAGTCCGACGATGCTGCACATCAGACTGTAGGACATCACGAGCCCAGTCTACAAGTCGTATGAGCAAGAAGCAGCGCTCGTGAAGAAAACCTTGACAAGCATAACCAACGGACCAATGCCCATCAACTATCGTTCACCCCAACGGGAAAATTATACCACGCCCGCACTACATCCGCGCCCAAGATGCGTCGGCGCCAAGCCCCTTCGCTACCCCACCAACCCGATGCAGGTATCCATCACATCCATCGTGGCATTCGTCCTCAGCATCCAACATTCAGCCCTCGACACCGGATGATCTCTGCACCAAGAACAGACAGACCTCGTTCGATTCCAGCTCGCTTCTCGTCTCTACTTGTTCTCCCACCTAGGTATTTCTTTCTGCAGTTGCCCAATCCAGCCAACAAGGGAAAATGCTTTCGAGGAACGTGACGCTCTCGCAAGCGCCGCCGCCCGCTTCTCAGTCTTCAGATCTTCCTGCGATGGCACGTCACATGTTCAGGCCCCCGGACCCGGGCCCGGGATGAATTACCCGTCTAGGTACTTACTTATTTACAGCAACAGCACGCAGCGTAGCAGTGTAAGTCCAGGAAGTATCTAGGTAGCCTTAGGTAGGTATCTTGAATAACATGCTCCATCGTCACAAGGCACTGCAAGAAACACAACAACAAGCAGCCCGGTCTCCGGTGGAATACATGGGGTTGCAAGCGAGCAACTTAACGCCGAGAGAACAGCGACCGACGGGAAACTCCGGTTGTATTGAGAAGAATTGCAACAAGGAATTAAGTATTGAAAACTACCGAAGTTGAACTGACCCCCAGCCTACTACACTACTACCTCCTCGCAAGCGAAGCTACTGTAGCTAAGCTTGCTCACTCCCATCCCATTAAGTTAAGTAAATCCCCCATCCATCCTTCTTCCCCGCGCATTTCGCCCTCGCTTGGGGCGAAATCTCGAATGTTACGTCATTTGCGATCTTCTCTTCTCGCTAGCCCGATCCGGATAGCTTTGCACGAAAGTAAGGAGCGGAAGGATTCTGGACAACAGGAAATTGAAACCGATTGATATTGCGATTTTCGAACCACTTGCGAACGTTTAGATCGATCTACTTCGTAATTCTAACCGCTCCCGGAGCCGGAGGCCTGGTTCCATCGGTGGTCGAACTGGTGCACCATTTGCTGGCCCGTCTGGCGGTTTGCAGACCCGCTATATGCAAACTGTTCGTGCGACTCGGTCTTGGACGTATAGTTATGCATATTGTTCGAATTAGACTTGGACGATTTGCCCTTGTTTTTCGGCTTCGGGCTGAGGTGGTTTTTGTATGGTTTTCTGCATTTGAGCTAATTCAGTATCATGCTGCGGAGAGTGGCAGATAGCCAGGACCGATTACGTAGTATATATGCAGTGATGTAGGATCGTGTTGTCTACTTGGGTAAAGTTATTGGGGAAAGTTGCCAACCATGATATGTTATGATGAAATAAAATGAACTAGAGCAAAAAGTAGTTTGTGGATAGTGATGTCGCATAGGAGGAAAACGAAATATCGCCACTTACCCGTTGTGATCCATGATTTCGCGTGTTCGGATGGTAAGCCTGCTCTGTGGCTAGTGTGTGGTGGTATCGTGGCGCTGATATTAGGAGTAGCGCTCTGAATAGCAGTTATCAATGAAGGGGTGCCAACGATGATTATGGTTTTTGGTTTTTGGTTCCGCTCGACTTCAAAGCCGGTGCTGAATATGAGATGGATTTCGAGAACTCAAACCACAGGACCGCCCGTCAAATTTATGTCTCGTCAAGTATCATCAATCTCCTTTGCGAATGAGCCTTGAGCCTCAATTCTACGGCGCTCCACTCCAACACCTTCGTACGGGAAGGAAAGGGATTGCCTTCAGTGCCTCGGACGCGAATTTCCTCCCTGGTTGCCTAGCTGTAGGGAATAAGTGCTCCCCATCCGGTCCCTAGCAATATATGATAGATATCGAAAGACGGCGACGACGACGTAAGCCATGGGCCCTTTGCTTGGTCAGGCGGAACATTCGAAGGAACTGAGTCATTAAGGATCGTATGTACCAGGACACTGTGTGGACTCGATGGTAGGGTATGGTTTGCCTACAGGGCATGATATGGGTTCACTGAGGCCATTCCATGCATTGAGATGAAATGAGACAACGCACGAGGCCGATTACCCAGGATCGAAGAAAGAGGGAATGAAGTTTATTGGTTTCAAATACGAGGATTCTCAAACTCTCGAGCTATAGCTGATACATCATGGTGTGACGATAGACATCAAAGGCCAGGAGTCCTGCAGATAGCATAATAGACGGGGTTCTCTATAGCGAAATTTAGTCGGAAATGTCCTGTCAACAAGGTTGCCCAAATAGGGGAGGAGCATCATAGGGGGCAATAAGGGGTTCTGGCGCGTCAATGCTGACGATAGCTTCACTCTCCACGTCTCTCGATTATCCTTTATATGTGCGTCAAACGGAAAACGTGGAGAAGAAGAGGCTTTGTGGAATTTCATGAATACACATTGGGTCGATTGAGAAAAATATCGGATTATCTTATACACAAGCAATAGTGGTTGTGCTTAATCCGCTTCTGCCCAAAGAGTTATGAATAGCTCGCAAATCACCTGGAGACGAAGAAGTTTACGAATTTGTATCGTGAAAGACATCATGATCATTCTCATCATTGCTTAGTTATATTAAATATAGCTCACAACCGGCAGCTAGCGAGTGCATACTCCCGGACAGCGACAGTGTGACTTTAGGAGCTTCCCAAGTAGAAACATATGTGAAAGAAACCTCGAGATAGACTAAATGAAACCTGGAGAGCCTGATCCAACACGTGATGAAATGGGACAACGTGTATCATTGAAACATAATATCCCCTTCAATGAGCCTATACCCCTTTCCTGTTTGGCTGTCAGGGAGGTTTGGGTCACAGAGTGAATAGAAGTCTGTGAACAGCCAGATCGCTGCGAAGGTTTAAGGATGGTTCTTGGCAATGGCCGTGGCATTGACTAAGAGCTATCAGAACTACTATGAGGCTGCTTAGAAGGCAACGGGCTCGTAGAATCATGGACCTTTCTGTAATGAGTCACCATATTATCTCTACGGCTGAATGTCTTAGGGCAACTAAAGCATGATATCCTGATATTTCGATGCGTCCGTTCGTGTTTATTTCGATAGTTCTTCTTCGTAAATGGTCGTCGACACTTCCTACATGTATGCCTCCCTTTAGGTGGAGGGGAGCTACGCGATCTCTGCAACGAGATTGTTGGGAGCATTGATGTAGATGATGAAGAATTAGTCGAAGAGTTTGGTTCTGAAATGACCGGCCTGCATCCTGACACGTCGGTTTCAAGACGGACGGGGTGGTTTGGATGCGGCGTAGTTGTTTCTGGAAATAAGACGGGAGCTGGTTGAGCTGGCGCAGTGGCTGGGTAATATAGAGATTCGCTCATAGGAGCCAGGCCTTGCATGCTTGGAATATCTCCAATCTGGAAAATAGGGTCGTCAGATGTGTCTACAACCAACTTTGGCAAGCTTCGTGAGCCTGGAAGATGGTTCGGCAGGAGCGGTGAAATCTGCGACCCTGCGCCGGTACTATCTTGCGCTGGGAAATTGATGGGAGGGACAAAGGAGTCAAAGTCTTGTACAGTCGACGTAGCCTGATATCGATTTGCCAAAGGCTGAACCAATATCAATTCTCCGATGTTGGATCCATCGTAAAGACTTGCTAAGCGATGACTAGATCGATCAACTATGCTCGTAGAGTTATGGCGGCGATTAAGCACAAGTTCTGGTTGTTGGGTGGGTGAGGAAAGCGAAATATTAGTTTCCGTTGGGGAAGTATCATTGCTCCTTGCTTCTGAGAATGGTTCTGACACCAAACTCGTACAAGTCTTTTTGGACCTTATCAAGCTGGCATAAGTCATGGGCTCGCTAGGTAGCTCCAATGATGGAACGGGTGATGCTAGCTCTCGAGGATCTGACTGGTTATCAGGAAGAGCTTCTTGTTCCGTAGACGATGAATCGAGCTCGTCATAATGGACACCTCGATCATCCAATGCTGCTGGAATCGGTGGCTGGCCCTTGGCGCAAATCTTATGATTGCCCACAACGCTCCGAAAAACATCTTTGGATATCCGTAGCAACTTGTGTCCAAATTGCTCTTTATGCCACGAACAGCGTTTCCCGGATCGAACTTGAAATGGCTCGTCGCGGCGACATGTTGGACAGAAGAATTTCCCTTGCGCGAAGTGCCTGCAGTTTTTCAGATGGAGCAGCATTGGTTTGGTATCTGTAAATGACTGCGGGCAAGAGGCCAGTGGGCAACGTAGTTCGGCATTTTGCTGCTCATTATCAAGCAAATAGAACTCGAGGGCTCTAGCATAAAAACGGGCCCTGGCACAGTCGTCTGCAATCAAGTCGCGAAACCTTGGACTGCAATTAGGAGAAGAAAAGAGATGAAAAACACGTTTGCAGAACGTACACGCAATTTGGATCTGGAGCAGAACTTGTTGCCATACCAGCTTGGCAATATTCGGGAAGCGACGGAGTTCCTGAAATTCCAGGAGATGGCACATTCGTCCCTTGTGTGTCATAAGAATAATCATAAGGCGAATATATTTCTTTGCTTAGATCTTCTAAATAAGACTTTTCTGTTGGAAAACTGCTTTCTAGTTCGTAGGGCCCAGGCATTGTCTGGGGAATTCCCATTTCAAACATAGTTGTTTGCGTGATGCAGCAAGATGAAACGCAACGGAAATGATGATAAAGTATGACACTCAATTGATAACAAAGTTTTTCTCCGAATTATTTCCCACACGACGGGTTCCATCTTGATTTTGATAGAATTAGCAGTGGGAAGGGCTTGAACCAAGTGCGGGTATGCAGAGCTGGTTGCCTCGCGGTGCCACCTCCGCATGCTCCGATCGGTAGCTCGGCGCCCTTTTCCCTTCACCCTCGGGTCGTGACGAATCAATGGCGAAATCATCGTGTCCCTGGCCGCCCTGTTATGATCCCTGGATCACGCGGAGGAGAGGTTGCCTGAAGGGCCGGGCGGAAGGGCAGGCGGCTGAACATGCAGCGAGTCTTTCAGTCCCTTTGCCGATCAGCATTGACGTTTGTAAGAGGCCTATCCAATCAATGAGTGCCATATTGTAGAAACGGTACGAGGAAGGGAAATATAGCGGAAGGGCGCGGTAAAGGGTGCGGCCAGTTTATTTGCCTCTTTCCTGACGATGGCAACCCTTACCAGTCAAAGGGACGGTGTATTCGGTGATTGTACCCTGCCTGAGACGATGCACCGCGCAGGGACATGAATGTGCCAAGGAAGGTGATTACAATTCACGGTGTGAATGTTTATGTATATCTTCTAGACGGTGATTTCTATGAAGGGCATGCGCTAGATTTCGTGTGCCCACTGACTGCCATAGGTGACCGGTCGCTCGCGAAAGGGAAAATAAGGGATTTGGCGGAGATATCGGAGCAGAAATAGAAAATTCGAAAGGGCGGAGCAAGCTTTGAAGGAATTTTGAGGTCTGATGCTGAATGCTTAAATAACAAAGCAAGAAAGAGTAGCAGGGGTATGTAAGGCTTGAAAGGCTTTCTCAGCTGGCAAATTGTCGCAGAAGATTTTAGGAAAACTCTAAGGTGATTGAGGCGGCTCAAGCCTATATACCACATTTCTAGGGGGCGAAGGCCATCGTGGAGGCCGATTATAATAGAACAGTAAGGGAGGAGGGGGCTATGCGACGCGATCAAGCCATATTCTAGCAATATGTGGTACAGAGTACTCGTGAGACTGGATACTGACCAGCTCGCTAGAATATGCGAGAGGAACAGGGTCTAGAATTACGTGCTGTACCAGAAGAGGAATTTAATAGGATGTGCTTGAAGAGGAAATCACTTTGTCTCTAAGTTATTACTTGTAATAATCATGTCCGAATCACTGATGCGTATAGAGATGACAGTAGATCAAATGGGCGAGAGAGAGAGAGAAAGAGAGAGATACTACGGAAAAAGTAAGTCCAAAACTAGAGGGGAACGAAATTTAGCCGACCCCCGTAATACAGCCACGAAGTGCCATGCAATTCCTAATTTAGTATTCGGATCATCACCATCGCACGGCGCCGATCAGCACACTGGTCTCGATAATACGAGTCAACTTATATATTTGCCTACTGTGAGCGACTAGACTTGTTTGTTACGACGATTCAGGGTAGCTTATTCATATTAATTATTTGATACGCAATAGGGGGTCGACTGTCCCTAGAGCCCAGATACATGATATTTTGTCCAACTACGTTCTATGATAAATGGCCGATAAGCTACATAAGATTTCGGCAGGTCGGTAGATATGATGATGCAATAACTTCCAATTGAGGTGTGGTTCAATATGCGCCTTGGTTGCACTGTACCATGGGGGCCAGCGCCACCAGTTCAGGCTTTCCTTTTTGAATTATATATGGATCAGGCTCTGGTAACAAAATGAGGGATTTAGATCTTCAGAGATAGTCTTGCCCGATATAAGTCACAACAATAAACGGCTCCTAAGTAAGTAGACACCGAGACCCAGGAGACTCTGGATAAAAACAGCCAGCACTCTGATAGGCCAAGCTGCTACAACGTCGTTTGAAATGTGTTTCACCGTCCACAGATTGGTCGTAGTTGTCGTGCAAAGGGTAATGTCTATTATTTGCCGAATGTCAGACTCTCACTTGGTAGGATACAAGGTCAATGATTTACAGCAAATATTATTATGTATGAGGCTTGATCTTCCAACCTATCTTCATGCTGATATGCAGTACAATACACACCTCATATAAAATTATCTACACTATTTCGTCACTTCTCGCGCTCTTGCCGTAACATTCTATTGAGCATATCTCTATAGCAACTGCTGAGGGATGGATGATAGGAGTGGCTACTATTTCTCTAAGAGAACTAATGATAGCAAATCACTGATTAATGTGATATTTTGGGGACAGTAGAGAGAGATCAAACATTCGCAGTAATACTGCTCATTCCGGTCGCTAGCTGCTTAGTGCGAAGTTGGAATAATTTCGCAAGTGTACCAAGGCTAGCATCTCAGAATATGTTATAGATCATAATATTAACCAAGTATCAGTAGAACCATCTAAATTGTCGAAGACACTAGATGACAAAAGCAAATTTGGAAATGAGTAGATTCCTAGAGCTTCTCCTCTCATTAGGTATCTGCTCAGAGTCTCAACGACCATGTGACAGTCTTTTGTGAAATCTTTCCAAAATGCCACTTAAAACAAGTCAGAATTGTTAGGCAAGTTTGAACTTAGTTTGTGTTCAAAGTATTAGAATGATTTGCAACTACCTATGATGTATAATTCATTACTAAGACCCGGCAGTACGGTACGGTAAATATCTGTCAGACTGTCTAGGCAACTATTTGACCTTTTGTGTTCTGTTATATTCCCTCTTTCATTCGATGTCTCCTAGTGAACTAAAGAGCGCATAGCGGTCTAGAATTTTAAGCCGAACACTTGTTATGCTGTGTTGTATAAGGAATTCATTTCGTCCTGTCTTGTGTGAATGCCTTCACACGATTACCTAGGGTCCCCAACACAGTAACACTTTAACAAAGGCGGGGAAGTAAGCTCTGTGGCTTGGTGAGGGGAAAGAGGCTAACCTAATATTGACTAGGTTATATCCCTACCTCTTAGCTTATGTACCGACCCAGGGAGCCTCTAAGCTCAATTTGAAGCACTCAAGAATTCATCAGACTGGTGTTACAAAATCATATTACTCTATGCCCAGTCTGCAATCTCCGCGATGCCATTAAGCGGCGCGCCCATATTGATATCTATCGGTTGAGCTTCGCAATCATTCCGTTCGTGCAAGAGTTTCTGGGCTTTTGTACCTATCATGCGGGGGAAAATCGCACGCAACAGACTGTAATTATGGGTTGCCCTGATCCCTGCCTTACCCGCCAAGACTTATCAGAGCATTCGTTTCGATAGTATTCTGATACGGTTTTAGATAAGATGAGTACTCTCGCTTCAGCTGAACCATTCATCTGACTCGGTTTTGGGAGGCAATGCTGCCAAGTAAGAACGAATTCGGGTATCGTCGACAGGATTGTGCAGCCACCTAGCTCTAGACCTCGCAAGTCGTTGGGAATCACAGAAGCAGGGATACAATTGGTTGCTGCCTGTCATGCTCGGGCTTTCTTCATCCCGTCGGCTTTCTGGTCTGGTCACTTCACGTCACCGGCTTACGGCTCGCCAGTATGCAATGCGAAGCATGCAACTAGCGTCGAAAATACACAAGGGAACACGGAGTACAATTACTGGGAGCAGAGCCTCATCCGGCACATCGGCAAGACGGTGTACCCACCATTCGGCTGTATCATACTATTCGAGCCTGATCTGGCATTGGATCGATTGACAGCTCAGCAGCTTCGATGGCACACCTATAGTACCTCAATTAACACCTCTTTTAGCCATCTTTGGATTCTATTTGATACCTATTTGGCGCTGATCATGGCTCGCGCCGTTGAGCTGAGTTGCATAGGCTATGCATGCTTATGACAGTAGAAACGGTACCCAGGCTCGACCATGCATCGGCCAACAATCATGGACAACCTTCACGAACCTTGCCCGGTCTACACACCATTATGCAACAAAAAATCAATATCACAATCTATTCTCCTGTGCAGTTGATGAATGTATTATAGCCGAATTTGTATTTAAGTTGAAGTATCGACCGTCTTTCATTCCGAGTTTATTTCAAGCCCAGACGCAGTACGCGGCACGCAATCGTACTATCTCATCGGCACAATGGCAGCTCGTGTTCGTTACTCGCTCCAATATGTTCAGTCATTGTACGACAGCGGGGAGGATCCCTCTATGCTCGAAAATCTAGTGAGAGCATGGCGAGGAATTAAGGCATTGCCTCATTATCATCCAAACTCTTTTTTCAACATCGCCAGTTTCCATGGTGAGCCATTTCGTGGCCCAGGAGTCACGGATGCGGCCTGGTGGGGGGGCTATTGCAATCGTAAGCAACTCTTGGAGTCATTTTCTTCCCGTTGTAGTACCTTGAGGCTCCTGAATGTCTCAAGAGCGTGTTCCAGAAGCATGTTTTAGGAGTTCCAGAGCTACCTGAAAGAGTAATTACTGACACTAGCCGTTACAGACGGCAACGTTCTCTTTCCAACTTGGCATCGCGCATACCTGATGCGCCTAGAAAATGCTTTGAGATCGATTGCAGGCTGCGAAAACGTCACCATGCCCTTCTGGGATGAGACAGCGCCATATGAACCTCTTAAACCGGTTCCCCAGATTCTCACGTCACCCTTCTTCCAGCTTGACAATTGTTCCACAAACCCACTCTATTCTTACACTTTACAGGAAGAACTAGTCGAGAATGTCGCTGGAGCAAACAATCGCTATACCAAGCCGGTTGGTTATCAGACTGTCCGGTACCCGCTCTCTGGCCTTGTTGGCACCGAGCAAGATAGATCGGATACAAGTGTGCATAATGCGTCTTATCCCTATTTCGAAAAGAACATCGAAATCCTGAATAAAAACGTAGACGCTTGGCTAACAGGGACCGTTGAAATCACCCCGGACCCTGATCCAAACACGCATTATCCCGACACGTATTCGGTGACCAATCGGTTCAAACTCTGCCTTGAAGCCCCTAACTACACAGTCTTCTCGAATACCACGTCCCAAAACCAGTGGATTCAAGACTCCGGGTCGAACGACCCACACTATGTGGTTGCTCTGGAATCCCCTCACAATGCGATCCATCTTTCTCTTGGCGGATTCTATCAGAAAGGCGTTTACAATGCCGATCCAATCCTCGGTGCTAATGGTGATATGGGAGATAACGAAACTGCCAGTTTCGATCCCATCTTCTACTTCCACCACTGCTTCATTGACTACACCTTCTGGAAGTGGCAGCAATTTCATCATAAAACTACTCCCGGCAGTTTAGACGTCATCGACGGCTATGCCGGCACCATCATCCCCGAAGGAGAGGCTATACCCTTTCTCGCACCTGGCACAAAGCTGGACATGGACACAGCGCTATATCCTTTCCGAAAACCAGATCAGACATACTACACCTCTAACGACCTCGTTGATATTGTCGGTCAGCTCGGATACGAATATGGGCTCGGTTCTCTGGATACCCCTGTGTTTGCCCCTGGTGGCAGTCTGGATGAGATCAGGGGCAAGGTGGAAACCTTCAAGCTTGTGAAGAATATCAATCGCGCCGATTACCCCGGGTCATTTGTCATTCGCACATTCGCCGAAGACTACAAGGGGAACAAGATCGAGATCGGCCATGAGCCTGTGCTCAGCCGTCGGAACGTCGCTGGGTGCGCGAACTGCCAAAACAAGCTGGACGTGGAGTCTATAATCCCTATTTACAAGGGGATGGAAGCAGCCTTGCGTGGACCGAAGACAAATATGCCGATCAAGTACTCGGTGGAGATCCACACTCACGATAACTTTAGTGAGAACCTTACCAACGTTCCGCACCTCGGAGCTCCTGTTATTGTTGATCTATAAGGATCGTTTCTATAATCTCTCAGTTCTGATTCTTTTAGTAAATCAAATGAGATAATTCTTGATCGATCAGCTGTGGTGACACTTATAATGATACACCGCGGTTCTAAATGGTTGGTAGTGTTCGGGATCCCACTCGTCCCAAGTCACCATTAACAGAGGTATGGATCAGGGTAGATGAATGGATTGAATTATTGTGCTACACTTTCCATAGTAGATATAACAGTGCTTGTGAGCGCTATTTGGATACGAGGCAATTGAAGAATTTGCCGCCGCTTCCTCATATAACAAGAAATGTCCTCCTTTCGACTCCTGAAAAACTCCAATGATCCAGCATCTGGAGATAGAAGAGATTAAGTGAAACTGCTCATACAGAGAATATTAAAGATACCGCAAGAGATGAAACGTAATAAGAAAGCGTATCCTAAAGTGTTCGTAACTCTTGGGCCGTGATGGCCAGTGGCCTATTGATCCTTGTGCGTCTCAGCCGAGCGGGCGAACGATTGACACGGCGCCGTTGCCTGATTACACCGCCACCGCCGATCTGATGAAATTTCTTCTCGTGAGAAGTGCGATTATCCACCCGAGAAAACGTCTTAGGGCAGTGGGAGCAATGAAATTTCTTCCGATTTGGTTTATGGGTCTCCAAATGTTTTCGCAGATACGACAGTTCACCTTTGCCGCCAGGGCTAAAGTTACAGTCGGGGTGGGGACATTTGATCTCCCGCTCCCGCAGGGTCGGCGGGCTCACGGACGGCTCCGAATTGGAGAACGACGATGTCGGTGTGGGTGGGGGCTGAGGATAGATATGCATGTTCTCATGCGGAATTTGCAGATCGCCCTCACTAGCTTGTGATAGGACGAAACTAGGAGTCTGATTGATTGAGCTCATGCTGCTAGGTGATGAACCGGGGCTCAATGTTTGACTTTCATGGAACACCATACCAAAGTTATAGTTTGAATCATTCATACCCTCCGCAGTTGGATAAGTGTTTGGTGTAAAGACAGACGCCTCCTGAAAAGAGCCTCCTTGCCCCGCTAAAGCGAAAAGGGGCGCGGCAAGAGAGGTGTTGCTCGACGACTGGCATACATCGGGCATTGCAAACCCGCCTGTATGCTCAATGGGGGTTTGGGCAGTTTGGCTCGAATAAACAGATGATGGGCTTAGTGAGGAACAAGGTAGGTCGGGAGGGGGCTGCGGGTAGCTAGGATTTTCTGAGATGAAGCCCTCACTTCCATCCAGATTTGGTAACACTCTCACGTTTCCAAGCTGGTTATTCATCTCGTAGAGACCAGAGGGTATTGTGGAAACTGGTATACCCCATGGCTTTATAGGTGATTGGACCTGCTTAGCGCCGTCAAACTGAACGTCGACTCCCGCCTGCGATGTGATGGGGTCCTGGTTGCCGCCCGGGACATTGTTCAACATAACACTAGGTGGCTCGGGATACCGGAAGTCACTCGACATTTGATTCGCTCTCAAGGAACCGCTGGAATCGAAGTCCTTCCAAATATTTTGTAATATTCCCCACCCCGACCTGATATTATCCCACGCCTTGGATGGGTAGTTTTGATGGCATAAAGGGCACCAGAGCTTGATGTCTTCCCCCTGAGACATCTCGCACTCTCTCAAGTGAATGAGCATGCTTCTAGCGTCCTCAAACTGCTGCTGCGAGCACGATGCTATGAGGCACCGATGAGGAGAGGCATGCTGCGTTCCACCGTCGAGAAAGTAATATTCGAGCAACTTGCCCAAAAGAGAGCCTTGAGAACTCTCACCAAGCACATTGTGACAAAACCTGGGGTATTATCAGTGATAATGTACAGAGCGGCGATGCTCAGAGAGTATGCCTTACTGGCAGCCTGACTCCGGTGCACCCGCCTGCACGGTACAAGGCTGAAGAAGAGAGACTGGACTGCGATCTTGCAGATACCCTGGGCCAATTGGACTATAGCACTGTTGACATGATGAAGGCTGTGTGCCCTGGCTGTGAGAGCTGCTGCTATCGCTGCTGCTGCTTGGCGAGTAATCACCTGATGAGTATATGTTTAGGCTCATGATGATCTGGTTCCGGAAGTGGTTTGTACGCAACACTAATTCCCAAGTCGAAAGTAGACGAAGTGAATAGATTCCAAACTATCAGAGACGCAGCTACCCCAGACATTCTCCGGGACTAGATGGCTCGGGCAGAGGCCCTTTTTGATAACTCGAACTTCTAAGGGCTTGGAAAGACCGCAGGGCCCGCGGGCCATGGTCTTGAGCCTCATGTCGAATGTCGCATCGCATGATCATTGTATATTAGCAATACTTATCATATCATCTTCCTCGCATTGCTTTTCATATTTGATTACGCTAATTGATGCCCTTCTCACTTCGGCAGTCGGACGAGACGGACACCTCCGCCGCCGGTCAAGGTTGAGGGACTTCGTGTGAACATCCCCGCATCGGATTCTGGGGAATACGGTGGAGGCAGGTACCAATCAGGGAGCATAAAAGCACTCAAGATCAAGTAGAACGAGGCAACAACGTTCGAAGGGCACTGGCGGGATGCATGGGGTATTGGTTGCCTTGCTGTAGGTAGTCCCTTCGCGCGGACTATCGACGAGACTCTGACTCTTCCGACGGCGTAGGGACCATAAGGGCTAGGACCGCCTCGCAGTTCGAATACAGAACGGGCCCTTGTAGATCAGGGTAATTGGAGCTCACGTCGCGGCCACGATCGAGGTAAGACATGTTAGTCGATAATGCAGGTACTTATGTCGTCGAAGATAGTGAAAAACAAGTTGTTGCGAACGCAGAATTTGCTTTGACGTGGAAGTAAGAACATGAAAACGAGAAGACGCCGTGACGGATATGACCGAAATATGGTCTTACGGAAGAGAATAAGGAGAAACAGGAGAGGAGATAGCAATGCATTAATATCCCTAGAGGACCCTTAGTGTTATCTAAGACTTTACATGCGCTCACAATGGCAATTGGCAATTCTATTCTTGCTCTAGGGGGCCAAAACTACAAAAAATAGGTGAAACCCGCGATGGCCGAACGTCTAATCCTCTGCGGCATGATGTCCTCGAGAGGGGCCAAAAGTAGGTAGATAACCAATGGGTCCAAATAAAAGTGGCGGCTATACAGATATGACACGGGAAATACTGCTAAGGCTGCTCCAACTACCAACGGGTAAGATTTCCATTGGCGACGGCCGCCACTATAGACGTAGGTAATGAGGAGAAGAAAAGCCAGACACATTAGCTTACCCTTTAATACCCAATGATGGCTGACATCACTCTAGAATGCCACCAAGAAAACGCCACGCAGAGAGGGGAAGCTACCAATGCGAGGAAAGACAGGAAACTCCAGAGCAAGAGATAAAGAAGAACCTGACGTTTTAACGGATAACACAGTTGCGGGCTCTGCTAAGTGTTTCTATAGACTTGCTGGCCCAATGCCCTGCATAACAAAAGGCAGATCTATACCCTTTCTTGCTGTATACTGGACGTCAGCAAGACGTGAGCTGTCCCCCGCAATCTACCTGCTCGCAAGTTGAAGGGCTGCTGCAACCTCTTAATCTAGTCTGCTCCTATGTCGGGCATGCATGCATCTCAAAGAAATCACCACTAGTAATATGCAGAATATAAGACCAGCCTGCATGAAGTCTCCCTAAAGGGAGCGTGCAACCGGCTTGGTAATCAGGAAGGGCAGGCAGATTTTTCGGTGAGCCTGGCAGGGCGCGATTTTAATAAGGGATAGGTACTCTGATACGTCTTGTGAACGACTGAGAGACTCCTGTAATGATGAATGAGACGAAGACAGGTTGATCGGAAGATAGTTGTATGTTGGAGGCAGGCTGGGTGTGCAGTGGATAGCAGATGGCTGCAGCTGAGAAGCTCAGCCCGCGGTAACCCGAATTGAGTTAGGAGGTACGAAGTACTTAGCTGATTAGTACCGAGCTGCGGCTAGATCTAAAGGCTAAACCATTTTGAGCGTCCCCCACATGAGGAACCGGAGCTCTAGTTCTTCGTGTACCCCAGAGGCTAAATTAGGTGAGCTAGGTACTTCGTACAATTAGACACTTCGTTCTTGACGACTTATGTAAGCTTTGCTTGCCTAACTCAGATATCGATACCTGACTGGATACAGCACAGTATCCAAACTAACGGATACATCCATCCTGCCTACGTCGTACATCTTCTTTTTACCGTGTACCATCTGACTGCCCTTGGTTTTATCTGCCTATCCATTCATACTACCATTCTATCATCAGCCTGGTATTCAGAAGTTTACCATGACGGACATTGCGAGTATCGAGGAGGATATTAAGCAGTTTCGAGAGCAGGTACGTGGCACAGCCCTTGATCGAATACGTGCCGATGAATGCCGCTGACTATGTGCACCAGCTCGATGTTGTGGAAGCTGGCCTCCGAGACGACCCGAGCAATGGCGAACTGCTCGCTCTCAAGTCTGAGTTAGACGATGCGCTCTCTCTGCTGAACGAGACCCTTGCTGAACTGAAGCCGACCAAGAAGCCGTCTAAGCCGCAGCCGCCGTCGCCGCCTGCAGTGCCGGAGAAGTGGTCGCGGGAGAACCACCCGGCCTTCAAGAAGCCTGTGCCCGAAGAGAGAGATAAAGACGTCGACGCCGGTCCCGTGAGCTACAAAGTTAACGACAGCGTCATGGCGAAATGGCTGTCCGGCGACAGGGGCTTCTACCCTGCCCGCATCACCTCCATCACCGGCTCGTCCACGGCCCCCATTTACGTCGTCAAGTTCAAGAGCTACGACAACACCGAGCAACTGCGCGCCAAAGACATCCGCCCCATCGCACAGAAACGGAAGGCTGATTGCACCCCTGTCGCCCCCCTAGCCCAGCAGTTACCGCCGCCACCACCATCACTGCCCACCTCCTCCGCTTCCGCGCATCCCGGCGTTATATCCGCAGCGGCCAGCATCAACCCGGAGCTGACGCAACGGAGCAGGGAGGAGGCGCTTGGCAATGCCGAGGATGCGAAATCGAAGCCGAAGAAGATCAAGGCCAAGAAAGAGCTGGAAGCCGGCAAAAGCAAATGGCAAGAGTTCAACAACAAGTCCAAGTTCGCCAAGGCAAACAAGTCCAAGAAAGACAGCATGTTTCGCACTCCAGAGGGCGTTCATGGAAGAGGTCAGTTCGCAGGCCTTGTGGCTACACTCTGTCTCGTAGTGCTTGATTGCTAACCTACTCATAGTTGGTTTCACCGGCTCGGGCCAAGCGATGCGGAAAGATCCATCGAGAACCCGCCACACGTACCAACCCAATGAAGAATTGGACTAATGCTGGGAACAGACGATCTCAAGCGAACTTTTTCCATGCAACTATATGAGGAATGGCGATCGGGTTGGTGTCGGCGCTTAGGACCAGTTTAATAGGCATTGTTTTCTCTCTATCTCTCCCTTAGTCATGTAGTTTGTATGCTAACGCGTAGTACGAGTGGGACGTTGCGCATCGCAGACCAGCGAGAATCCGGCAGAGGCCCGGGTAACAATCCGGTGGTATAAATAAGAACTGCATGGTTTTATCTACCCATTTGACCTGCTCTTTCCTGTGAAGTTGACATGCTAAGTGCTCGTCATCGGTAGGGTATATTATGCGACCGGTGCCGGACAGCGACTGTTAGTCTACGCTCGCATACGATGTCTGCTTCTATGCTTTTATGCATAGGTAGCTAGTGCACCACCTATTCACGGACTCTTAACAGCAAGCACAGGTCCGCATTGCTACCGTAGACTCTTGCGTATTATCTTTCCAATAGTACAATGATCTCCGCTCCTACGCGGAAATATGGTCATGGTGCGTCCTCTTTACGCAAGCCCTATCTTAGAACGGACTTGCTGAGCGATGTCCATGAATGCCTTTGCTCTCTCGCTTTCGGGTTCCGATACAACGGTTGGTTTACCCCTCTGTCCGTCATCTCCCACATTCGGATGCAGCGGGATATCACCCAGTAGCTCGATATTGTAGTCTCGACAAACCCCTTTGACTCGATCAGTAGATCCAAATATAGCCGTGTCATGATGACAGTGCGGACAGCAGAACAAGGACATATTCTGGACAAGCCCAAGGAGAGGAACATTAACCTTCTTGAACATATTGATTCCCTTGACGGCATCCTTCACAGCCAGGGTATGAGGCGTAGTGACGATGACGGATCCTAATAAACCCATATCAGCTTGTATCCACTAGGCAATTATCCTGTGTGCATGAGGCACATACCATCTAGGACGATCTGCTGCGTAACACTGAGCTGCGTATCTCCCGTGCCGGGAGGCAGATCCAACACGAGGATATCCAGCCCACCCCACTCGACCTCGTGCAGCAGCTGCTGGAGCGCTTTCATGACCATCAACCCGCGCCACACTACGGGTGCATCTTCGCCAACTAAGTACCCCATCGACATGGTCTTGACCCCGTAGTTAGATAGGGGGAGGAGCTGGTTATCTGCGCACCCGTCAGCGGATTTTCACTTCGTAGTTGGAGAATATGCAAGAGAGGAGAAACGCACTAGCAGATAACCGCGGCTCGCCGGATAGATTGAACAGCGTAGGTATCGACGGGCCGAAGATATCGGTATCTAAGATCCCGGCGCGAAAGCCCATGCGCGCGAAGGCTAGCGATAGATTCGCTTATATTCGACAGGCATGTCAGTATAGTTCATAGAACCGCATATATGAGATGAATTGTTGTTCTTAGAAACGAGAGGAAGAGAGACGGAGAGAAACAGAGAGAGTTGTCGGTACGCACCGGCCACGGTACTTTTCCCAACGCCGCCTTTGGCCGATGAAACGGCGACGACTTTGGCGACATCCTTGATCTTCCGCCTCTCGGGCAAGCCCCGCTGCATGCGCGGGATTGACCCCGTTCGGGGTAGACCCTTTATTCTATTTGTTAGTTACCACTGTAATGAGATTTTCTTGAATTGGTGTAGGCAAAGACGTACTAGTGGGTTTTCATGTGAGAGAGATCGTAGGATGTGGAAGAGTCGAGTTGATGTTGCTCTCATTCTGGGCGGAAACTGGGTATTTAAGATATACTAGCTAAGGATGAGATGAGAGGACTGCAAAATGGGTTTATGTTTTACGTGCATTCTTTTATCCAGCTCATATAAAGAATTGTGGCATTATGAATAAATCTCTTAATTTTGTTCTGGGCTATCAGGATTATGATCGAAATACTGAATTGCTCGTCCTTCAATTGAGGCCATTCGCCTGTGTATTGGCAATTATATGAAACTGAACCATCCTAGCTTCCCATGGGCTGCTGGGTCCACTATAACCCACTATAACTTTGCTAAGCTTCCGTCCTGCAGATCTGAATACTGCCACAGCTTACCGCTAAAATTTTCCCAGGCGCCGCTTATACTATTTTCGGGGTCCTACGAACGAAGAGTATACATACTTCCAGTCGGTTGCATCACCAAACAGCGCCATCATGGGCTTAAAAAGCGCCCACGCGCGCAAATTGGCCGATCTGATCGAGCGCCCTGCTCAAGGTACGCCAGGCCTCTGCACCAAAACACTCAATTGCGCGACCAGAGATCAGACTAACGAGAGGGACCTTTACAGACCAGGATCCGGAAGCCGAGGCGGTATCTGACGAAGGCGACCAAAGCAGCGACGACAGCAGTGATGGCGAAGCAGCCGGAACAGAACATTACGAGGCCGTGGGGTAGGTCGCATCTCAATTACCTATGCGATTCCGTGGCGTCTGTCTGCTAACTTGCTCACTTCGTTACTAGTCAGAGCAAACTCCGTCGCAATGCGCCGTTGGTACTAGGGCCGCGATATCGAGGCGCACGAGTGTCGCGCGAAGCCCTCGAGGACGATGACGAAGATGAGGACGAGGAAGAAGACGAAGAAATTGGAGAAGACGAGGATGAAGACGAAGATGAAGACGAAGAAATTGGAGAGGACGAAGTCGACGACGACAGCGCCGGCTCCTCCAACTACGAAGATGCTCTAGAAGAATTCGACGACCCCGACACCGCCGACCCTGAAGCGGATCAGCAGGGGCAAGAGGACGTAGAGATCGACAGCGACGAAGCCTTTAGGGAGGGTGACGAAGAAGGAGCCAGAGTCTTCGCCTTGAAGGCCAAGATTGCAAAACAGAGGCACGCTCAAAGACCAAGGGCTGCTGATTTTATGGGCTCGGAGAGCGAAGATGAGGATGAGGATGAGGATGGGAACGAGGACTATGGTATGGACGAAGACGAAGACGAAGACGAGCTGTCCGACGACTTAGGCATCAACGGTTTCATTGATGATGAGGCCGAGGAGTCGAGCGATGAGGAAGTCGGCTTGTTCGACGATGAGGATGACGAAGAAGAAGATGAAGAAGAAGATGAAGAAGATTATGATGATGAGGAGGAGGAGGAGGAGGAGGAAGAGGGAGACCCAATCGATCACCGCAAGAAGCCGAAACCCCCAAACAGCGCCGGCATAACAGCATCTATCAAAGAAATGATGGGTGAGCAGGGTGTTGTCCGGTCGTTGGCCCAGGCTGTGAATGCCGATGTGCAGAAAGGACAAGCCGTCCAGCGTCAGCGGAAAGGCTTTGATGCTCTGCTCAATCTTCGTATTCGTTTACAGAAGTCGGTAAGTCAGGCAACAAACCTTCAGAACCCATTCAATGTGATACATGCTCATCCTTACAATTCCAGATCATTGCCGTGAACTCTTTGAGCTATGCAGATGAGCCTGAAAGCCCGGAAGCGGAGCCTTATGAAGCCGCGGAGAAATCCGCTCTTCAGCTCTGGAACGCCCTGGACGACTTCCGTACCAGTATCCGGAAGGGCACAAAACGGAAACATGATGAGACGGAGGATATATCGACTACGACTTTATGGGGAAGAATGGAACAGCACGAGAAGTATCAGGCTGCACGTAGAAAACAAGTGCTCGAAAAGGTATGCCTATTGCACAAAAGCCTTATCGCAACCTCAGGCGATTTTGCTATGGCAGCGTCTGGACTTGATACTAACCTTCGTCCGGATTTAGTGGTCTCGCGATGTGAAGAAAACGAGCATAACCGCTAACTCGTCTCATAAATTCACTAACAATGCCGAGAAACCCATTATATCCATGCTCAGTGATGAGTTAGATGCCCCAGAACGCCTCATTAAACGCACTCGAACACCGTAAGTCATACGACAAATCTGCCACCGCCTACACTTCACACTGAGAGAGGAATCGTCTCCCACGATGATGCAGGCACTAACTCCATTCTGGCCTAGTCGATCCTGCGCGCCGTATCAAGCTGCTCAGAAAATCAACGAGGACGAGTCCATATATGACGATGCTGACTTCTATCAACTGTTATGTAAGCTGGCCTGCAAATAGCGTTGTCGCACTCTCATGTAGTTCACCGGAGCATCTGCGCCTTGGGTTGCAATAGGTGGTATGTGCACCCCTAGGCTAACATTAGACGATTTAGTGAAAGAACTAGTTGACCACCGTTCTGGTGACGGCTCGGGCACTGGATTGCAAGCCGCGACTATCCGTTACGCCGCTGCGAAGGAGGCGAAAGCAAAGCGGCATGTTGATACGAAAGCAAGCAAAGGTCGCAAAATGCGCTTTGCGCCGATACCAGTAAGTCGAACTCGTCATTTCTCACACGTGCATCAGATTCCTAACGCATCTGCTCTAGAAATTGCAAAACTTCATGGCCCCGGAAGATAGACGAAGCTGGGAGCAAAATGCGATTGACCTCTTTTTTGGCACCCTGTTCGGCCAGAAGATGGCTTTGAGTGAAGAAATATCAGATGAGGAGATGGGCGGCACTTCTCTCCAAGACGAAGGCTTGCGACTCTTTAGAAGTTAAGGAACTACGTAATAACCATCGGCATCCAGCATGGCACGGGATCGACAGTGATCGACTTAGTCTAATCGCGCATGTGAACCTTCAAAATCCGGGCGGCGCAGATCCCAACCACAATTCATAAATAAATACGAGGTGGAGCCATCTCGACCGCCTTATATACTGACTTGGAGTACCACTCCTCTTAACTCTCTTCAATTCCTTTTTTAATGCTATTTTATAATTCGCAAAACAGCCTACTTTTTCTCTCGTCCTTTTGTAACCCATGAGGCAATTTTTCGTGCAGGCGATGCCGCCAGCGCGACGTTCTAGCACTTATTCCTAAATGGCAACGATTCCCCACCTCCGGTTTCGTGACTAGTATACAACTTCATTCTTTTTCATGGCTCGGCTTTACTTTTCAACTCATGGCGACTTGGTCACCTTCATGCAGGCCCCGTCGATGCCACACTACCGCCGTGGCTAACGCCGACGTCCGCCGAGTGCAATGATTAATCTGCCTAGTACCGCCTTATCGGTCTCGAGCTTCCGGAATGTAAGGGGGAAGATGCGGATACTGCTCCCACGTTGCTACATTGGCATAGAACGTTGGGAGTCACATTGTCGAATTGACGGCGCTACAACCTGTCCATCAAGGTTCCGGACCGCGGCTGTCCGTTCTACTTACTACCAGCCATGTTACCGCTGTTACCTCGGCCTGTGCTTGATTTCCAATTCATTTGGATCTTTTGCTCTGGTTGATGAATAGGGGTAAATGTGACAAATATCGAGCTCGTGATCCTTCGTACCGCCGCCATCGCTCCCCCGAATATCGCAGCTCCAGAGATCGGCAGGCCCACTTCGCAAAATTTGACCCAGAATCTATCGCCGGATGATAAGAGCACATGATCAAAGCTCTGTTGAACAGTCAAGGTGTCCCGTATGCCACCCAGCTTGACTAGTCCAAGTTCAACTTCTGGCGTTAAGTCATCCACAGAAGCCTTAAAGACAAACGCCCGGAAGCATATGATTTGGGAAGTTCAAAATGGGCAAAGCTGTCCTATGTCGTGATCCGTCAAATGGACACCCGTGAAGGGTTCGTGAGTTTTATCAGTCATGACTGAAAGGCTCGGAGTTACGTTACTTCTTTGCTAACTGCAATCTGAGGCTTGAAGCTCTATAGACTGGCAGTCTGTAAGGCCCGAATCTCGAGATCTTAACGCGTGCACTCTGTCGCGTCAGTACCCCAGCCAATGGTGTCCCTCCATGTAGGAATGGCATCCCAAATGAGGAACTTCCCCGAGATTGTAGGTCTACAATGAGCCGAAAGGTGAAACGTTGTTTGCAAATTTAGGGTTAAGATGCTTAAGTACCGTCCGCCGCGGCGCTTCCTCGGGCACCAACCAGCTTCCCGATCGGGTGCCCCGGATCTCAAGATGAGATAAACTGGGGGTCCCACTGCACGCGACGGCCAGGGTGGGTAGAGACACGTCCAATCAAAAGACGCGCTGATCCTTGGATCGTGAAGGCGCCACCACGCGGCTGGTGCATGTCGTCGATCATGTGGCGGGGGGCAGTTCATCTCGACGAACTCAACTTGCGCATCTAAGACATGGACCCACGGCATATGCTAGGCACGAAGACCACGATGGCACCTGGCACCGCATGGGATCTTTTGCACGGGATAAAGCTTTTGCTCAACTTACACATGTGTGATTATTGGCGGCCCAGTATAGGGGTCATGCCTCTTCAATTTTTAACATCGCCATCATATCTCAGAACACCTGTTCTCGCGAACAGTCACTCGAGCTGCCTCCACGATAGCCTGATCTATGTAAGCCAGAATTATTTTACACATCTATCGAGCGCGCGCTCGGCGGCGCATTTGTTTCGATTCTCCCCACATTCTGCCCCCTGCTAGCATGCGAGGGGTAATATCTATAACCAGACTCGAGCATACTACAACGCTACAGTGCTTCCCGATCGGGCCTATTCAATTACATGCGCGTGCTGGGATTGGTGCACAGGCCTAAGGTTAATATTAAACTACTGTCACTACAGCTGTGGATATTACCCCTGACAGCTATGTACCTCGACAAAGAAACCACCTCAGACAACATCGTGACGCCTCGTGGAGGTCGCTGGCACCTGCAACATGCGACTGAGCTGCGAACGAGTGGGCGGCTGGCTCACTCCAGCTCAACTCCAACTTCGACTCCATGCCATCGAAGTTCAACGCCTGTGATCGGTTCTTGAACCTCGAACTGGCACCAACACCGACGGAGGTTGCTTCGGCATCATCAGTTCGGTGAGTTACTAGTTCTTTGTCGGATGGTGACTTTGATCCCGCAATCTTGGACCCATCTTTCTCCATTGTATAGCCGTTCGTCTGGTCTAGATCACATCCTGGGGGCCCTAAACCCGTGGCCTGATTGGTAGGTTGGCAGGTTTCCCCGTGCCACAAGGCTCACCCGAACCCTTGTCCGCCTATCTCTTTCGCGGAGCCATGAGAACCTCATTCCCGTCAGCAGCGCGATTTTGTATCGTGCAGGCGACCCCGGCCCTGTCTCTATTGACTCTCGTCAACTTGACGCTTAGTATATAAAGAGAGGTGTGTTCCTCATCAAGGGATGATCTTCGCACTCTTCATCACAGCACGATCCTTTAAGATAGCCTGAGTATTATTACTCATCGCACTAGCACTCCTTTTACTTGTCTTCTTCGAGTTGTACATATCGTACATATATATACATTTTCATCATGTTTTCCAAACTCTTCTCTCTTGCCCTGGCGGCAACATCTGTCACTGCTATCAGCGCTCCTAGCTATAGCGGATATAGCGTCGTTTGGCAGGAAACTTTCGCTGGCAACGCTGGTCAGTTGGTGAACGAGAACAACTGGAACATTCTCGTGAGCGCCAACAACGCCAACAATGAGGTCGAGTCCTACACTCGGTCCAATCGTACGTAACTATTTCGTTTAATTTGTTACTCTTAAGGTGGCCTCGGAGATAGATATGTCTCCAACGAGCTATTACACTCCATCTGTCCATCTCACTCAAAGTCACTTTGACTAACAACTTCGTGTACAGAGAACCATCAACTTTCAGGCGGTTCTACCTTGCAGATTGTGCCCCAAGTCAGCAATGGCAAATGGACATCAGCTCGCCTCGAGTCCAAATATGTGTTCACGCCCCCTGATGGAAAGAAGACCATCGTCGAAGCTCAGATCCGCTTCGGTAGCAACCCACAAGCCAACAAGCAGGGTCTTTGGCCTGCCTTTTGGATCCTCGGCGACTCCATTCGCCACGGCACGGCCTGGCCGGCGTGTGGTGAGATCGACATTCTTGAGCAGGTCGATGGCCGCCTGACTGGATACGGCACCGTCCACTGCGACGTCTCGCCCGGCGGCATCTGCAACGAGTACAACGGCATTGGCGGGTCGACCAGCATCCCCGACAACAGCTGGCACACGTGGCGCATTATCATCGACCGCACTCCTAGCAGCTGGACCAGCGAGTCGATCACCTGGTACCGGGATGGCAACCAGTTCATGCAAGTGACCGGCGGTCGTATCAACAACCAGTCAGTCTGGGCCAGTCTCTCCAGCCTGCCGATGTACATCATCCTCAACGTCGCTGTCGGTGGCGACTTCGTAAGTCAACCTCGAGTCCTGAAGTATAATGAACTGGATCACTGACTAGATTTCAACAGCCCGGTGCTCCCAACAGCAGCACTCTCGGTGGCTTCGGCAGTGACATGGAGGTCGCTTACGTCGCCCAGTACCAGTCCAGCTAGAGTCAAACCGCTCATGGCTTCTCACTCGGGCAATCGTCCCATACCTACCTCCTCATCGGCAGGAGTTGAATACTCGTCGGAACGGCATTCCTTATCCGTATCCTAGACATTCCACACATTCATTTATCATCTGCATGCGAACACGACGCATCATCGGGGAGGGAGTTCACGGCTGGCAAGGAGAAAAAGTTCGAAGGGTTGGCTAGGGAGTTTGGTGTTGCGAGTGGCTGCACTGCATACTTACTCAATTCCGCTCGCTTTTGGGATGGTTTTCGTGCTTTTCAACTTCTGCGATACACTTCTTCTGCACATATTCTCAGCTTTTGGATATGATTCTTTCTATCCTGCACATACTCTACCCTTCTTGCACATACTTTACCTTAGCCTATGGTATATATCATAGCTTGCATTTAACCACAATATGGACATACTTATGAACATGAAATTTACGCCACAGACCCTTGATTGAGCCTAAGCCAGACAGCTGTAGATTCCCCTGTCGGGAAATTTAGCCCTGTAAATCCTCCCGCCTATCATTATGCCTCTGCCGAGATCTTCGGAGATTATTTTGCGGCACAGTAGATGCGGAGTGACGAAACTTGTCAAACGCCAAAATCTAGATTTAAGTACTCGCTTATGTAATTCAATTCGCTTAAAAACTATTTTTTTCATCGATCACTTCCGATCTAATCTCGCTATACCAATCTCTAAACTTTTCAACCCGCTTCTTACTTCAGTCCCGATACTGCCCCTGCGGCGTATACCGCCAGCGCGAGAAATACGCCGGCGTCGACCCATCATTTCCATTCGTCGTAGCGTACACGCCCAGAAGAACACCCGTAAACCCCCAACTAACAGCATCGTTCCCGACCTCCAGCAGCGTCTGCATCTGGGACATGGCGTCCGCGGGCCCCGCGGACAGGGCATAGTGCGAGACATTACTCGCGCGGATCTCGAGGCGCAGTGGCGCACCCTGCCAGGCTTCTGGTACGGGAACTACGATGTCAGCCGGCACGGGGATGTACGAGATGCCGCGGAAGCGGAAGTGCGGGGACAGTTCTGAGGAATTTTGAGGGGTTGTTGTGGTGGAATTCTGCCCCGGGAAGACACCGGTGCTGCTACCTGGCGGTAGCATGACGACGCCGAGGTCGAAGTGGTGGTTTTGTGTTAGGAAGACGGATACACCTGCTTCGGCCTCGGTTCCGATTTCGGACTTTGCTTTTCCTGGAGTAGAAGGCGGGAATTCCATGTCCACGCTGAACGTGAACAGCGTGTCCTGCTGTCGACGGCCGACGAAGGTCTGACCCTCCGGGCCTGCATAGTTCCCGTTCAGAGCGGTAAGATTAAGCCGTGAGGGCGCGAGGCGGAGTGTTCCTGGTTTCTCGGGCGGTGAAACGACGTAGGATGACGGGATCGGATAGCGCCAGTACGTGAAATGCGCGGGGAGTGAGGTTCCGGGCTCGAAGTCGATTACGTCGCCTTCGGTTATGAAGGGTCTGGGAAGTTATTCGTTAGTCTTGCCGGGATCAAAGTGGGTGTAGAGGTCAGTATCGGGGGTAAGTTGGTTTTCCTACCCTGGACCAGGAAGCTCTTTATCAGCTCTCGGCATCGCCCAGCCGCTCATCTCGCCTCTGACGGGCGACCAGACTGGGAATTCGTTGCGTGCCCACGTCACTGGGACCATGACTGTCTCCCGCACCATTGGGAAGTTGAGATACTCTGGCCCGGCACGGGTACTCAGCGCGACTCCCCACCTAGCATGCTGTTAACATTATTCATTCTCGGCGAGAGTGTAACTTGGCTTACCAGTTCCCTGATGGATCTTGGAACAAGTCTGCATGTCCGACAGTTTGGACTAGAAAATGGGTCAGAGGTGAACCCCCGGAACTTGGTCTTTGACAACTCACAATATTGAGTCGTGTTCGCGTTCGTGAGCACAGGGTTCGCATGATTGTTCTCGTATGGCCCCCAGAGGTTCTTCGATCTGGCCATCGTGACCATGTGATCTAGGCCCGTTCCGCCTTGATGAAGATATTAGCTACGTCGGTCGTGGCAGCAATAGGTGAGACGGATCTCATTACCTTCAGCAGCAATAAGATAGTACCATCCATCTTTCCGATAGATATGCGGCCCTTCTGGAGACTAAATTTCACATCATTAGCACTTCAAATAATGAGGAGAATAAGCCGTGTCGATACTCACAGATCCACCAGAACCCTGCCATATCGTCTTCCACTCGCCCAGCTTTCCTGTATTGAGATCCGCTTCGGCAAGCATGATACCAGGCCTGCGAACAATCATCAGCTTCCCCTCTCAAATCTCGCTCCAATCTCCACCAACCGGGGTAGGAAAAACTCACGCGACGCGCCAGGCATGTGCGCCCACAATATACGTCTTTCCATCAACATCCCAGAACGGCGAAGTATCGTATCCCTGAAAAGTGAATTGCGTAGCGATCGACCACGACTGCGGACTATATGGATTCTTCGCCTGGAAGATGACGTTATCCCATCGCGTCGGGTCGGCGTCTGGCCGGTCGTCGTCCACCAGCGTGGTCACGACCCAGAAGGTCTTCTTTTTGTCGTCGTAGCGAATGCTTGGGGCCCAAATTCCGCTTTTGATTTTATGTCAGCGCTATCGTCGCATGTGTGTGTGTGTGTGTGTGTGTGTGTGTGTGTGTGTGTGTGTGTGTGTGTGTGTGTGTGTGTGTGTGTGTGTGCTGGGATTGTTAACAGGTCCTACCTTGTCGATCGGTTCGTTTGCGCGAGGCGCGGTAATTGTTCCTCTCTGTTCAGTACGTGGCCTACATAGATCAAGCTCTGTCAGTAAAGAGACAAATCCACGTATGTACACATGTATACAGCCCAAAAAGAAAACTGCAATAGTGGCTAGACCAACCTATAAGCTTCCAGTTCTGTAAGTCCTTGCTCGCGTGGAGAGGGATGCCAGGGAAGGCATTGAAGCTCGACGAGGCGCAGAAGAACGTCTCATCCCACTCTGGGACGAAAATACAACTCGGATCGGGGTGAAACCCAGGTAAGATCGGGTTGGTATATGTCGAATTCGGCCGGGCCAATGCGCTCGGGAGCAGGGCGGCGGCGGCGGCGGGAAGCCACGCCAATTGCAGAAGTCTTACGTGCATTTCAATCGTGAGATCCAAATGGTCTTGGCAATCTACCTGTCTACGCTAGACGCAAGATCCAACACACCTCTACGATCCAGGTACCTGAGATTCATATATATTTTCTTCGTCACCGTCCACATCATATCTTACTTACCCCAGGATTCACCCCGCATCACGGTTCATTTGCCATAGTCCCGTCCCCGGGTAAATGAGAAAGATGGAGCCAAAACCGCATCGTCGGTGTCAATTGTGAGGGGATAAATGGGGAATAATCGGAGAAGCTAGATCTAGATCTTGGGGTTGCCAATGTAGTCTTTCGAAAGACTGGGGAACTAGATCGCAATTTCGAGGTAATGCAGGGTCAATGGCCTAGCCGTTGGTGATCTAAATGTCATTCACGGCTAGTCGGCACGATGTAACAGTTTCGTCGAATAGCCGTTACGCAGTAATTATTTACCTAATAGTTCGGAATACTGGCACGCCCTCTAAGAACGTGACAGAAGCAATCACATGAATAGCAGCCACGCGATGGTGGTCATAAAAAGGAGCGGTTCAAGTTTGCACTTCTTATTCTTGAGTTGTTGTCCGCATGCTAGCAACATTAGGCTCCTACAAAGCAACGATGGGGAATTGGAAGAAGTTTTGGGTATTCGTCATCAATCTTCGAGTTTGATTGCCGGCTTGCATGACGGCAAGCTCCTTGAACCGGGAAATCGGGCCTTGTCATACCGAGGACTACATATCCTTGCTCAGGTATGAGCTTAACCATTTTAAGCTTAACGCTGAACCAATAACACGGGGCAAACATTTCAAAATATGGGTCTCTCAGTCCGGGGTTTGCCCAAAGAAGAACAGGTGATTTCCTAATTAAGCCCTGCAGAAGCAGCCCAAAGGAGGAAAAAAAAGAAAATAGAGAAAAATAAACACGGTTGAAGATGTACCGAGAGCATTCCGCTATAGTCCCAGTCGCCTACATCCTTAATTATTTCACCGACTCCTCAGACGAGCTGTGAGGTTTGAATCGCGATTGCGCAATATGTTCAAGTGACAGGCCTCGGGTTTCCTTCAAGAGGAAGAAAGTAAATGCGGCAATGACTATATCGAAGATGCCTAGATATAGTTAGTGAACATGCCTTGACGAGAGCAGACACAGTTAGATTACTCACCCCACACCAGGAATGTGCCCCAGCCCAGGGACGCGATCATATAAGGAGTTGTAAGTGAGAAGACGAAATTCCAGAGCCACTGCGAGGCCACGCCGATGGCAACTCCCGGCTCTCGAATGCGCGCAGAGAAGATTCTTGCATGCTCGATTAGCTATGACCCAAAGAGGGACACGATTATAAGACATCACACATACTCAGATACATAGGGCCACGGCATGGGCCCCCAGCTAAAGTTATATGCGACCACGAAGAGGTAGATGAGAGCGATAGTGGCGATGGCCGGCGAGCTGACTGTCGCCTGTTGCTCAGCAGGAGCCGGGAAGGACTTCACTACGGCCGCTGTAGTGACCTGACAGGCGCTCATGACTACCGCGCCGCCGATGAGGACTTGGCGACGAGATAAGCGCTCCGAGAACCAGAGGACGAATGTGCCGCAGGCCACCACTTTCACAGCGCCGAAAATCGCGGTGACGAGCAGACTCCGGTCTCCACTCCCGACGATCAACTTGAAGTACTGCGGGCCGAAATATGCAAAGGCCGTGGCGCCAGTTGCTTGTTGGGCCGTAAAGACGAGAAAGGCGGCGAGAACGCGTTTGAAGTTTTCACCTTGTAACAGTTCTGCGATACTCGTCAAAATATGTTCCCAGACAGGATTAAGGAAATCATCTCACCCTTGAATTGAAAGCCCTCAGTAGCTCGACCTTCTGCCTCTACGCCGAACCGGATCTCTTCCATTTCATCAACGGTCGCCTGAGAGCTATCCGCCCTGATCCACTGTAGACTCTTCCACGCCTCATCATGTCGGCCTTTCTTGGTAAGCCAGCGCGTGCTTTCTGGCAGCGTCAACATGCCGAGACCGAGGAACGCCGCAGGTAGAATCTGCAGGCCGATTGGAATTTGCCATTGCGATGAGTTGTGGGTCGAGATGCCTTTGGAGACACCGTAGTCCACCCAGTACGACACGAATATGCCCTATTATCGTTAACCAAGACGTCCAAGGAGTGGAGCAAAGTCGTATCACATACAAAAGTATAAAACCACTGGAAGAACGATCCGACCTGCCCTCTCATTTCTTTCGGCATCATCTCACTATTGAACATAGGCACTACTACCGTCGCGGTACCAAGACCTAGCCCGGCAATGACGCGCGCGATGTAGAATGCGGTGAGCGAGTGCGTATTAATGGTCTGGATGATTGCGCCGATGATGAAGACCGCGGCGGATAACATGAGAGCCTTCTTACGGCCCAGCTTATCCGTCAGAGGCCACGCAAGGAAGCAGGCGACGAATGCGCCGAGCTGCTGTAGTCCGACAGACAGGGAATTCGTGCGTGTGCCCGCACCGCTGCCATAGCGGTAGTCGCTTTCAAACGACGCGAGCGTCAGCACGCCACCTGTAGGGCCGTTGTTAGTATCAATTACGGCGCAAGTAGAAGAGGCACGATCGGGGACGGACCAACGCTGCGATATATTAGCACAGTAAACGTAGTCAGAAATTCCTTTGGTAACACTTACATGCCACTATCATAGCCAAATAGGAATCCGCCAAAGCACACGACAGAGCCAAGCCAGTAAGCCCGGACTTTACCGAGAGTGAAGCCCTTCATCTTAGCGATGGGAACCAACCTTCTCTATTCTCATTTTATTTGAAGATATCTACGATGTAGAGAAAAGGATGCAGCACCCGTTATATAGTCGCGATGATCACCGCTCGTCGTCGCAATCCTCATTGTGCAGGGCCATGCTGCGCCGTTGTAACAACAAGTAGCTATAATCACGTCACCGGCCAGTGGTCCAATCAGGCGGGCTGGTCACCGATCCCCGAAAACTTGGGGACGAAGGATTGCGCCAAGAGGCCAATCATCGTGGCTCCCGACCGAGCTCGCGCGAACTACCCTGGTTTCGGGTGCATAGCAAGGTCGAGGGGTATTTGATAATAACTGAAAATGAAACTATGAGTGCATGCAGATAAGGATAATGTCATTTATACTGGATTGTAGTTTATGTATTCTAAACTTTCTTGTGCTTTGTTACTTCAGAAGCGGGTAGGTGATCGGCCGACGCTGAGGGGAGGGGCTTTGAATGCAACATGGCAGTGGGTCGTGGAGATGCACGACAGCAGTGGGTTGGCTAAGAGGGGAGCTTCTCCATGCTCTTACACATGGCTTCTCTAGAATTTAAATACTAGTTAATCTTTGTCTGTTTCTTTCACTCTTACCTTCAATCCAATTTACAGAATTTAATCGGCTAGATACTTTCATCATCGAGACGCATCGACTTATAAGTGAACTACAAAGCTGGTAACCATGGCGTCTGAAAAGAGACCCAATTTCCTCGTCATCGTCGCCGACGACCTAGGGTTCTCAGACATAGGACCCTTCGGCGGGGAGATCAATACCCCAAATCTCGACAAGTTAGCGAAGGACAGCATCTTATTCACAGATTTCCACGCCGCTGCAGCATGTTCTCCCTCTCGAGCTATGATCATGACTGGAACCGATCATCACATTGCCGGTCTCGGCAACCTGATCGAATGGACCAACATCTCCGGCCAAAATGACCCGAGTGGAAGCATGTCCACGGCAGTTCAGCGTGGCATGCCCGGCTATGAAGGGTACCTGAACGAGAAGGTCGTCGCCCTTCCAGAGCTACTTCGCGATGCCGGCTATCACACATTAATGTCAGGCAAGTGGCACTTAGGCTTAACACCGGAACGCAGTCCGAAAGTCAGGGGCTTCGAGCGCAGTTTTGCCCACCTGCCAGCGTGCAGCAATCACTACGCCTACGAGCCTCAACTCGAAGGCGCGGATAAGATTCCCGATTTCATGACTATGAGCTTCATTGCACTACACAGCGAGGATGGCGAGTACGTGAGAAAGCTTCCCGACGGGTGGTATTCGTCGGATGGGTACGGCGACAAGATGTTGAAATATCTGAAAGATTGGAAGGAAGGCGGTGATGAGCGACCGTTCTTCGGATACCTCCCCTTCACGGCGCCTCACTGGCCGCTCCAAGCGCCGCAAGAGTACATAAAGAAGTACCGTGGCGTATACGACGAAGGTCCGGATGTTCTCCGTCAGAAGCGCCTGCAACGTCTAAAGGACCTCGGAATGGTGGCCCAGGACGTCGAGCCGCATCCAGTTGTCGCAGACGAAGTGAAAGAATGGAACGAGCTAAGCGACGTGGAGCGCGCCAACTCATGTCGGGCGATGGAATGCTTCGCCGGCATGGTCGAGGCTATCGACGCTAACGTCGGGAAAATTACCAAGTATCTCGAGGAGATCGGCGAGCTCGATAACACCTTCGTCTGTTTTCTTTCTGACAACGGTGCCGAAGGCGCTGCGTACGAGGCCTACCCGATTGTGCAGAGTAATATGCTGGGGCACTTGCAGAAGTACTACAACAACCACATCGATAATCTCGGGAACGGAGACTCATTTATCTGGTACGGCCCGCGATGGGCGCAGGCAGCTACTGCGCCAAGTAGATTATACAAAGCCTACACGACCGAAGGCGGTGTCCGCGTTCCGTACATGATGAAGCCCCCAGCCGCATTCAGCGGCGCGATCCAAGGAGGGAGCATCACGCACCAATTCGCCACAGTGATGGACCTAGCGCCGACCATCCTAGACATGGCGGGTGTGACGCACCCGGCTCCGACGTACCAGGGCCGCGAAGTCGTTTCCATGCGCGGGAAGTCGATGGTGCCGTACCTATCCCGGCAAGCAGAGACGATCCACGAGAAGGACTTCATCAACGGGTGGGAGACGTGCGGCCGCGCGGCCTGCCGCCAGGGCGACTGGAAGATCGTCTTCATCCCGAAGCCGAAGGGGCCGGAGCGCTGGCAGCTGTATAATCTCGCGAGCGATCCGGGCGAGATCCACGATTTGGCGGAGCAGGAGCCCGCGAAGATGAAAGAGCTGCTGAAGCTGTGGGATATGTATGTTCTTGAAACGGGCGTCGTGCCGCTGTCTCCGGATCTAGGGAACTGGATTGCGGCGATGGAGGAGCAGATGCCGGAGAATGCGTGGATTGAGTATGAGTATTGGAAGGATGGTGCGCGCGATGATCCGGATAAGTTTACGAAAACTATTCCCCGTTTCCAAAGGCATGTCTCGGCGATATGATCCGGAGCTATGTGGTAATGACTTACCGAACGGGTGGACAAATAGCTGTTAAATTTATTTAGTCAAGAAAGATCCGTGAAAGATGAATCAGCCCGCTTAATTGGATTATTGTCTCTTTTACTTTTACGCTTCGATAATCATGCTATGTACGTTACATGCTGGCATTCTTAGATAGTACCTACACGAGAGCACACGAAATCAGGTGTGCATTCAACGCTGTAAAAGCAACTTACCGTCGTGAGAATACTAACTTGACTTGATTGACTGATGCTACTCGTAGTGATAAAGTCAATTTAATTCCTCGTTACTCCAAGGCCGGAGACGCCGGGTTCACAGCCAACAATATTAAAGCGTCATGCAGAAGGTTTTGCAGCAGGCGCACAGCGATTACGAAAGCTATCAAAATTGCAATATAGCTAGCGGTGCGATTAGCGCGCCAATTGCTAAAAACACATGTTTAGCTATAAATGGGCGTTGGCGAAGTTGATTGGCTGCGATTGAGGGCAAAGAACGGCATTATCTGGAGCTTCCGAACGTTGAGGGGTATGCCTGTGTGAGAGTTAGGGTGGGGACTGACGCTGGGCTTATGACACCCATTCGTCGTAGACGTAGATGGGTTGGCTCGGTTGGGAAGAGAAGACAGCTGAAATGCTCAATTGGGAAACACATCCTGGCAATGGGATTCTGCTACAAAATCCTAAGCGAGTCCAATATGGTATTTCAGCTCATGCGGAACTTGCCAAGTCCTGCGTGTTGTGACATCTCACACCCTGATTGAATTGGAGCTCAGTATCTACAAGGAAGATATGCCGCTCGTAATCATGGTGATATTGTGACTGGCAAGCATACTCGTAATCTCAGGGAGGGATTAAGGAGATGTTGGGTGTCTTGCCAACACTGAAATGCGTGCTCGGCAGATCCGGCCGGCCAGTTGAACTATGTGACAACTTTATAAATACTGGTGAATACCTGAGGTTTCTGCAAGAGAGTCTTCAATGCAACCGCTCCGAAAACTTTTTCCTGAGTTAGAAATTATTTTTCTACGAATCTTCATACCTCTGTGCGGATCATCATGTCGGACGCCTTCACTAAAAGTCTGTATAACAAAACGGACCCTAGTCCGTACAATCAAGCCATATTCCTAAGCCAGGATATGATCAACAAGGCGTTCCAGTCCATGTGGGAGCTTACACCCTCATCACCGCCAGCCCCTATGCGCAACTTCACGAGGAGGAATCTGACAGGAAAGGTTGACATCCAGCTAGATGCACCAACGGTCAAGCTGATGGTTACTACAAGAGGAGATCCACAACTGCTGTTCATGATGAACATGAACGGAGGCACTATCAAACTCTTTAGCGGCGAAGATTTCGATAACATTAAGGAGGATACCTTCCCCGTTGCTGGCTGGAAGTTCGCTTTTGCAGTCAAAATCAGTACGATACTACGAAATACACTCTACACTCTTGAACTATTGATTATATGAAGGCAGCTAACGCCTAAGGGAATGTTGATAGATCAAAAGATTCTGTCGCGAGACGATCCGAGAGCCACAGCCGCCATCACTAATGCAGGTCTCTCCCCTGATGTTTATTCTTTGGCTCAACTGTACCTAGACACATCTGGTATGTAATTATGCATTGCCTAGCTTCTCGAATTTGTCTGCTGATTTCTTTCTCAGCGTCAAGCGTAAACACTGAGGAATATAATGATTTCGGGGGCTATGCCTTCGCAAACTCTGAGCAAAAGGCGACTTTGATGGCGTGGTGCCAAATATGGTGGAAGGCAATGCAAGTGGATGGCAAGAACGTAATCGGCTACTCTGTGCAAGCTCAAACGTCGAACACCGGTAAGAAGACACGTTAAATCCCTACTTTCGGTTACGGAAAATCTTACTAACACTTTGCAACTAAGGCAACGTGGAGGCTGCGACGTTTCCCCCCACAAGTATTGATTATTTCGTCTATCCTTGGCAAGACCCGAGCGTAAGCAGCCCGAGACTCATCGATGGCGATGGGAAGAACGCGCTCTGTTACCTCATGATGTCACATTTCCGGACGCCCCCTTCCCTGCCAGGTCTGGCGTATAGTGGAGCATTTGTTACTGAAGGCTCACTCGGGGGGCTCTATGTCATGAATAGCAACAGCTTCTGGAACGACTGGCTCATACCCCTACTCCAGGGGCTAAATAAAGGGGCAGAGGTTATCCCTGATGAGCCCTATGGGGTGTATGATCCGAGGAAAGAGCCCCAATTTCCATACATCGTCAGCATGCGCTACCATGCGGGTGTTAACAAGAGCCATGGAACCACGGACCAGTATTACGCGTTCAAAAAGGACCAATCTCACGTCGGCAAGTGGACTTGGAGTGGAAAGAAGAGAACCTCCTCCAAGACTGTGCATGGCTCATCAGGTGTAACTGAGATACTCACGCAGACATGTTAGTCGTCTCCTTGGGAAGATTATATGCCAGTGCTGACACATAGTTGCAGCTATCACATCCACTGAACTGTCCTTCGCGCCAGGAGGCAAAGACGTAGTCCTCAAGGGCAAGACAGTGTTCACCTTCAATGCCCAATTCACAAGGAACGGGTCGTATTCAGGGTAAGTTTGGCTGTCAATAATAATACAAGAGTGACTTCAGCAGATCTCATGCTAACATACTGCACTCGGCACGGCTAGAACCCCCTCTCATATGGACATCACTGCCGACTGGTACTTTAAGATGGCACTCTCGAGTGTCAACGACGGGGGAATCCAGTTCGCCCGTGTTCCGACCCCGAATGATAAGTGCAAGGTAACCGTAAGGGCCACCCAAGGAAGCGTGCGGTGGAAGTTCGGCTTCGAGAGCCTCAAGCAGCAGTTCAGTAGCACACTGAACAATTATCTCGACAACGATACTCATCAGATCGAAAATGCATTGCTTCTTGCTCTTAGAGGTCAAGATAAACTCATACTTCCGGCGTCAGGCACCTTCTTGATGCGGAATCCCAAGTTCAACGCTCGTGGAGATCTTCTAGTGAACCTGAAATACAAGAAGTACGTATCTGCGAGCGGAGCGCTTCAATCACCCCAAGAAAGAGATACTTCAATAATTCCATTTATCGCGCAAGACGTTACCAAGGCTGACTGATTTCTAGCTTTACACCTCCCACCGCTCCCTGGCGCAGCAACTTGATGGTACAGTCAAGAATCGCCGTGCCGACAAAGGCCAGTGTGCACGGCCCAGTTCCGATCGGTGCGGATGATGACGATTACGAAGATGATGAGATTCAACCTCGAATTGAATTGAAGGAGAATATGCCTGAGTGTGCCATTCGAACGATGGCAGTCGATCTGATGTGCGTTGCTTAAGGGCCGTTTGAAGAATGCTACTACGGCGATGCTCGGACGTTGCAATTTCATTGATGATCGGTTCTATTATGTAGCTCGAATCTTACATTAGTACACATCTATTATTCAAATTCTAGTCTAGTCACGCTTTAAAGATTTGCAGCTAATTGTAAAAGAATTCATGGGTTTTGAAGCCATTTCAATTCCACGAGTCCCTATCTGCACTGGCAATGTCTTGTTGAGTATTTCCGAAGAAGTCAGCATCCACACCCGACAAAACGATATGAACACCATTAGCCGAGAAATGCGCGTGCTCCCCCAATACTGTATAAGCAAATTATATGTGCTCTGTTATGTGCTGTAGATTCGCCGAGTGAGGCATAGCCGACACTTCTCTGTCACAAGCCAAATCATGACTCTTCGAGCTCATGCACTCTCAATTATGTGACATATGCAGAGTTGTCACTATCACGTCATGCCGCCCAGCATCGGGAACGCCTTCGCCGTTGCAAGTTCAACGGTGACCCCGCCACTACTACCCTGGAAGTGACATTTCAGCTCGGTACTTGGGGTGGTCAATTACTGCTTTTGGCGACTGGTCACACTCACTCACCCCTGTTCAGATGAGCCCCCTCTTGCTCATCAGCTAACAAGTTGCAGCACACTGCACTTTCAGCTTACGGGCGTATTACCATTCTTGACATGCCTGTTATTCGCTCGCGAAGTTCAGTAATTGCCGCTGCTTCACACCGGTCGCTTTAAGGATCCAATGCAATTACTGATTCGAGATCTTGGCTCATGATTTGGTCGGTTTGCATGTGAAGGCACACCCTATTCGAGAAACAAATGATTGTGGCTAGCTGGATAAATTGGTAGTCACTGCTCTGGTTCTCTTAGGGGATCTCATGAGCTCCCTCTCAGAGAGCATGCCTGTTAAGGATCTCTCTGATGATACTGGGCTAAGAAGTCCCTTCGAGATATATTAATATAGGCAGCTTGCTCCACGGAATCATCGGCGTCGCTGTCATTTCTGCCTAGTTCGTTCTCAGTAACTTCTACTTATATCTACGTCGTACGCTCTCACGATGGAAGAATTCACCTACAACGTCGATAACGATGACAAAAACGGTGTGTATAGAACCCTCCCTGTCCGTGGTAGCGAAGCCTTCGTTTTTTGGAAGACTTTTGCATGGAGAAGCTGATGTTCTGTTATAGTATGTTATCCTCTTGTTCCCCAACGAGCCGAGCACCAGTCTAGGACTTCCTGTAAAAAAGTGTTTTAAATCCTGACATTGACTTTTCTATGCTGTAGGCAACTCAGTTCAAGGATCTGCTTAAGAGGATTCGAGCATCTCTCACAAACTCAACGCAGACGGCAGCAAATATCCCTACGCTCCAGAAGCAAGACTTGAGTAGGCCAAATGGATTCAACATCATAATGTTGCGCAATAACGGCGATAGAATAACTTTGAGAATCCGAAGAGACAATGGTAAGCGACTCTTGGAGCCATTTTCTTCCCGTTATAGTACCTTAAAGCTCCTGAATTTCCCGGGCGCGTGTTCCAAGAGCATGTTTTGAGAGTTCCAGAACTGCCTGAAAGAGTAATTACTAACTCCAGCCGTTGCAGTGTATCTCGAGGGTTATCAACAAGGCACAGGCGATTGGTATGAGTTCAAACCAGATGGAAAACCCCTACAAATGATTACGCGCTCGAAAGGGCTCGGATATGGAGGAGCCTATGACGAATTAGAAAGAATGGTGCGAGGCAATGCTGGAGACGCTAGTAAGGGGCATAGGCGAAACTTTCCTCTAGGGCGGTATCCGCTCGCGAAGGCTGTCACTGGACTCTTCAATCCGCCGAAAGACAAGGGGAAGATCATCGAGCAAGAAAGAGCAAGGAACTTGCTCATTATCATTCAGATGATATGTGAAGCTCTGAGACGTTATGATTACACTACTGCACTTCTCAGAAACTGGGAAAACGGTGCGAAACCTACTGAGGAGATGCTCAAAATGCAAACCAGCTGGGGAACTAGGTCCCAGGCCATCAGAAACGTAGGTGCGAATGCAGGCCCTGACACCCCGGTTGGGGATGGCTGGACTGTGGGATCAGTTTTCCGGGCTATAGCCCTGGTACTATTCGTTGCTGCCCTTTATGGTGGCACCAAGCTAGGTCCCCAGATGGACGAACCTGCAGGCGATGACTCTGATCGACGTAAAGGCAGAACTTTGGTTGAGATCTTCTGGCTGCGCATCGACAGCGCCAACACTCAACTTTACGGCACAGTCACGGCGTACGACGCCACAGGAATTCAGACGATCTTCAAACGCGACCAAAATCGAGCTGAGAAGGTAGATCCCGGTAAATATGCTACCATCACCGGTCCCCGTCGTTGTATCGGAGCGGCGGATCCTTTCGAACTTCGGTTTGACCTCTTCGGCCCTCACAGCGTGTCTCAAGGATCAATTGCGTGGAACACATACGACTCGGGCAAGCTCTACGACCAGGCCATAACAACCCAGGTCCCCGGCGCCCAAGGCGCGGCTACCCTGCAGTATGTCGTAATGGGTTTTGCGGCCCAGGCAAAGATCGACGTTGTCCTGGTCAATGGAGACGATGAGAATCCCGCCAATATCTACGGCGAGATCACAGCCAATAACGGGCATGGCACCATCGACCTGTTCCGCAGATTCCCGCGGGCCCGGTATGTCAACATATACCCCGGAGACGATGTGCCTCTGTTACGATCCATAGTTGCTGCTCCGATGGATGGTTCACTGAAAATCCACGCGGATCTTATCGATCATGATTCTGACTCAAAGGACGACGAGGTGGCCAATGGTACTGCCAAATTCACCCCTAAAATTGGTAGTCGGGAAGCAAAGACTATCAAAGGGAAGCATGGGGAGATTAGAGTGACGGTGCAGTGGAGCTGATGGAAAGTGCAGCATGCCTAGAATGTGATGGGATTTGCTGGCCAAATCAAAGTTATTCGTTCTCTAGATAGGAAGACTGGTTAATTGACAGTCGTTTGTTCTCTCTTGGAGCTTTTCTTGCTTAGTGTTGCAAAACTGACTCTGCATCTAGCAGTACCCCGAAGAATGTCTATCAGCACCAGCAGGACATGCTCTTTCTCCCTGATGTCTCGGGGCAAAACTCTGAAGGTAGCATACCTAGTTATTGAATACAAGTACCCAACAAGTACGATATAGATGGCTCACCTTCCGACCGCTTGGATGTCAAGAAGGCATGTCAACTTTACGGAGATTGTAAGTCAGGTGAAGCTGGAATGATGGGATCATCGCAAAAGTGCATTTATCAAATTTGGTGTACTGTTTTTCCGTTTAAGGACACGGGATAAAGGAGATCTTTCTATACCACCGCGAGGAAGATTCTCGAATTGAAAGTTAAGTTGTGCTGATTACGAATGATGGCAAACAGATAATCGCGTGCGACGCGTGGTAGAAGTGGTACAGGACTTTGATCAGCGGTGGGCTTGTGGCTCGGCGCGTATCCAGTGGCTCGGCGTGGCTCAGCGCGGTGCGCAATCTAGGTTACCTAACCTAGACAGGTACCTAGCCGCGGCCCATGACATCCGTTAGATGCTCGTTAGATTTACGCGGCTGTACGGAGTAGTGCCAGCTATGATATTTAACTCTATTGTTCATTCTCACTCTCGTGTTTATAAACCTTTCTATAACTCGTATATGCCCGTATCATTCTGGATATAGGGCATGAGAAGAAGTCTGACGCATCGCGTACGAAGTTTTAGCCTACGTCTGTCTTTCGTTTTTCAACGAGCGTCACAGTACGGTTTACCAGAAACACCAGCAACTAGTAGGAAAGTGATCGTTTCAAAGATACGTATCTGCATACTTGCTTGGCATAGTTTCTTGCCACAGATGCAATAAAAGAATAAAAGAAGTTCGGACCTTGAGCCAACAAAAGCAAGAATGCATCCAACAACATATCCCAAAGTAACACTCATAACATAGGTAGCTTTGGACAGATGTCAAGTTCTAGTGCCATACCATACGCCGTATTCTTACCAAATCAAACCACACTCTTCGGATGTAGGTCATGGCTATTGGCTACTGGTTCGAAAGGACCCCAGGAGAATAAATGTAAAAGTATTATCGCTACTGAACACAGCGAATCGGTACAATTCAGGCCCTGGCAGAAACCCCAGTTGAAATATGGGGCGTGCAGCGCTAACAATTGACAGGGCGCAGGGCTTGGCGACTTTATTCCCCGTAAGGCATAGTAGGGGCCATAAACTGTTGGTATTTTTAGCGACTTGCAGCAATGACATCACAGGAGGCCCTGTAACACCTTTGTGTACCTTAGAATTGAGCATATAAGATTGTTTCGAGGGGTCCAGCTCGCACAGGATAAGAGCTATCTCATTACGCGTTTCTCAATTCGCCGGTTATCTCATCGAAATTTATAAACTTCCACCTCTCTTACATCAAATCGTCAGGACGAGGGAGCCGCAAATCTTAACAAAGTCAAAGATTCTAACTCACAAACTCACAACCGAGTCCTACAAAAGCAACCACAATCACAACCATGGCACAATTACCTCCGTACCCGAAGCAACTGGGGCTTTTCACCCAATTCATCGCGCAGCGACCTGAGGCGCTGGCGCTGAAAGAGAAAGTCATGTCTCTGTCGGGCGATAGCTTCGACATCAAGCTAGCCAACGGTCAACCCATCTTCCAAGTCAAGGGCGAGACTTTTTCGCTCTCGGGCCGAAAGCACTTCTGCGACATGAGCGGCAACGAGCTATTCACAATCCGCAAGAAGCTCATCGCACTGCACACCACATTTTACGCCGAGGACACCACCGGCAATGTTCTTTTTGAAGTCAAGAGTAAATTCAGCAGTAAGTCTATACCATCCCTCGCTCTACACGGCTATCCTAACCTTTTCGCCCTAAACTTTCATCACATTACATATAGCATGGCCATGCTAATAGAAGAACAATAGTCGGCGGCACAAAGATGATCTGCACATTCAAAGACGAGACGCTGATGGTGAAGGGCAACTTCTTCGACACCACGGCGCAGATCACAGACGAAGCTACCAAGCAGCCCGTCGCCGTCATCGACCGCAAGTTCTTCAACGCGCGCGAGATGTTTTCGGGCCAGGACACTTACGCTGTGTCCGTAGCGCCCAATGTAGACATGGCTTTAGTGGCCGCCATGTGCATCTGTATGGATGAGAAGAAGGAAGAGGCGAAGAGTTACGCATCGTGATCTTATCTGCTTTCCGAATTGGTTTTGTACAATAAGTTGATACCTTGTCTGCGATAGGCTTATTAGCGGGATAATGAGATCATGAAGCACAGCTCCTTGCGTTGCTATTGTTATTTTCGAGGGTTCTTCTAACCAGTGATGAATAGAAGTCTTTTGTTATTTCATTATGATGAGTCAGACAATCAATTCCCGTCACCCGTCCAAGCTCTGAGTGCCAGCAGACGCACCACACACCGGCCACCCCCTGACTACAAGCCTATTCTATAACTACAGCGACTCGATCACTTGGATACTGACTGCGTTCTGTGAAACGAAGTTGATTGATCACTTAATTCGGTTATAGCTCGAATAGGAAATCATGTCCTTTCCTCGCCGATGCCGTGTCAAAGAACATTGTTCTCACAACAGGGCCCTTGTTCATCTTCTTAGCTCGTTCACAAAAGGATTGTTTTCAAACAACAACGACGAACCCATAGCCACGAAGGTAATAAATAGCTCTTTATCCTCACAGAAATTCCAAATGATCTCTCTTTTTCCTAGTAAACCCAAGCTAATGCCAAAACTAATCGACAGAAGTGGTATTATGGAACAATAGCCATTTTCTTATAAAAGCCAACCTATCATATACTCAACGCATACTCACAGCAAACACTAACATAGGGAATTACCATGTCTTACCAACAACTCACCAAATTCGTCGCGCGCACGTCGCCAGGTAAATACCACAGTCCTCAACCCAGGCCTTCTAGAAAGGAGATAGAAGATGACTTCTTGGACAGATGGAGCCCGAAGACCGACCACGGGCACTATCAACGCGCACAGCTTTATCGCGAGCGTAAAGGCGTAGTCGCTCGACACCAGCGGAAGACTACACATCGCAGAGCTGACTATCTCCGAGCGCAACGGGATAGTAGTGAAGATACAGAATCTCAGACAAAAAGGCCATGGCTTCGGCCCAGCTTCCCGTCAAGTTCCCGACCACACTCCCGGTCAAGCTCTCGACCAAGCTCCCAGTCCAGCTCGCGCCCAAATTCTTCAGCAAGCTCAGTTACATACCCATCAACACGCAGCAGCACCCCCCACACGCCGCTAACCCCGAAAACTGACCTCTTCCCAGCAGCCGCCCCATCCGTCGTCGTATCCGACCTGAGTTCGACCTTCCAAGACGAACTCGACTCCTACGACTCGCAAATCAAAGGTCTGCAACAAGACCAATGGCCCAGCGTCCCGTCCGCGCGTTCACCAGCGCTACGTCTCAAGGGCAGCGCGTTCTCGCAAAAAACCGCCAGCGACGTGAAACAGTGGGCCTTCGTCGAGGGGATGTTATACGGCGGACACTCCGCGACGTTACGGGATTCCGACACCGTGCGTCCTTCTACTGCATATAAAGCCGGGACGATCTTCAGCGCGCCGTTCCATTCTTCCGGCATCCGGGACGAGAGATGGGTGTCTGTTAACGACCCGCATCAGACCGCGACGCCTTTTGGTGTTGTGGTGAGCAAGTACCGGAAGATGATCGTCGTGAAGACGTTCGGCGAGCACTGCGTGTGCGTGCCGATCTTCACGTTCTCGGGGCGCGGGCTCGCGGGCAAGGAGAAATCGATCTTGGAATACGTGAGTATCCGCGACGTCAGCGATCGGGACTCCGAGCCCGCTGAGGGGGCATATGTGCAGCTACTCGCGGCCGCGGATCCGGGTTTCTGTGGGCGGATCGTCAAGGGTAAGTCCAGCGTCAAGCTGACGCAGTTCTGCTCGCATCATTACGATGCGCCGGCGACTATTGAGGGCGAGCTGGGGAACTTGTCGACAGTGCGGTTGCTTAATCTTGTGAAAGTGATTGGCGATGTTCCGGTGCGGTTTTTAGGTGAGAGTGAGGTTGGTCCTGATGATTTTTAGATGCATAGGTCATTTGTTTGAGTTTTTAAGCGAGGCAACTGTAACTTGTAAGGAATTCTATAAAAGATGAATGAAATGAATGAGTTTTTTCAACATCGACCTTTTTACACCACCATGTTATTCTAATCTATAGCCCGTGATTGTAGTGACTCTAGATGGTTAAGTCGGATCCAAAATCAGAGGTTGACACAATAATCGCAAGTTAAGCACGAATAGAAAGAGCAAAAAACTAAGTAGATGGGGGACCAGGAACAATTGCAAACCTAGTTTGGTGCGCAGCAGTAGTATAATACGGCCAGGTCCTGGTAGGATAATGGGCTTACAATGGGCTTAAAATTCGCTCTATGAGCTGTTTATCGCTGATGAGCAAACTAATCAAGGCGAGACCTATTTCTTAGCCCAAGTACGTTCATCGAATGTAGAGAAACTTAGTGTCTTCACTGTCGGGAGGCTGACAAGAAGCAATTCGAACTCTTAAATTCGCGCTACATAGACGCTCCTGATGCGAACTGGTCATCTTATCCTCGGCAGCACATCGAAACAACTATCTTTGCGCTTGAGCAAAGTTTGAGTTGAAATTGTATTGGGGCGGTTGGTATGCACGAGATCATAGCGAAGCAGAGGCCATAGCACGGAGAAATTCTCTATTTGAGATTCAGAGGTCCAGAGGTAGTCAGATAGGTACAGGAGAGGAACTAGAAGTCCTGTATCAGCAGCAGTCTGCGCAGATACCGCAGCCGTGGCGGTGGCCGCGTCATAACTGATTCGTTGGTTTCGGCACAGGGAAAAACACCAGTGCCATGCCGGAGATGTGCTTTCGGTTTTCCTCTTCCAGCACAAGAATAAATGCCCAACTCGCTCAACGCCTTTGTGTGCCGTTCTAGTAGAAGAAACCCAGGATCTTGCCGGACACGTGCTTCCGTCTGGCGGTGTGGTGGTCCATAACGCCGGCAGATGTGGTCAGGACGATGTGGCCGAATTGACGAGCAGGGAGTAGCTTGTTGACCCATTTCTCCATCTGATCGATCTTGACGTTGTATCGGGGGCTAATAACACCGCACTTGTTGAGACTGTAGCAGGATATCGTGTTAGCGGAGTGCAGCAATACGAAGTAGTGAAGTGCAAGATGGGAACACTTGCCGGCCAGTCAGTTGTACGACGATCTTGCCGCTGCGGTGGTCATCAACGACCTCGAATTCGCCGACGTATCCTGCGCCCAGTGTCAGCCATCGCCCGATCTCCATTTCCATCTCCATCTCGATTTCAATATGGCCGCCTACCGTTCTTCTGCATGATGTTGAGGAATTCGACGGTGACCTTAGACGCGGGTCGGATCAGAACTTGGCGCTTGCCCATGCTGTCGGCATTGTTGATTGCGTTCATGGCGTCCGCCAGGACGCTTGTTCGAACCATTTTGGCGGGTTTGTCGGGATCGTCGACTGTGATAAGAACGAAGGCCTGGATCGCTGGTCAAAATTTTGTCTGGCTAATTGCTTATTGCTAATTTCGGGCAAGATGATAGCGGGAGCGCATACCTGGTGCTGGGCTGTTGGTCGCGATGGTCGGGGTGGGTGGGCACGGGCGGTTGAATGATAGAGGAGCCGACTTTTGCCTGGGCGACGTCTTTTTTCGGTTGGAGAGCGCACAAGTCCAATATTTTTTTGGTGTGTTTTGCGAGCCGTGCGATTTTGTGGGGCGCATTTGCCCATACGTGCCGCGACGCCACAGCCACCCCGCTGCGGGATCTTGGCCCAAGCCACAGTCTCTGCCACACCAGTGGGCCCGTGACATGCCCCACCGCTGGTAGCTCTGTTCTAGGCATTGTACTTCGTAGGTACTGAATATGCCTTCCAGTTATAAGTTAAAAGAAAGCTGCCCATCAGTAACAGACGTTCCCCTCCCACTTCGGTGGCGCAGTGGTAAATAGTTGCCAGGACAAACCCCTATTAGGGTTTTCCGGTCGAGGCCAGGTCATAGCAAATTTGCTATACGGGCATTTGACTAAAGAAACTATAATAATAATAGACACGCACGAGTAGTCAAATGCTCAAGCGCCTGTCGTCCTATGTAAGACCTCGATCCTTTTTTTGAAATTTAATAAGATTTATTTTTCACACAAGGCTTTTCAATGTACGGAGTGTACACCGCACGGATGATACTGTTACCTCTGTCCACCTTGCTGCCATGGGCCGAAGATCCAAAGGCAGCAACCATGTTCGTCTTAAGCCTGGGGCCTGGTAAGCTGGATCCTGGTTATCTCGCTCGATTACTTTAATCTGACAAATTTTTATTCCATCGATGAAAGATTAATTCACTACATCAATATTATGAATTAGGTACAATTCGTCATGTGATGTTATAATTAACTGCCTCGAATAGCTCTTTGCGAAAAAGGCCTGCCGACATTGCAACCAGGCGGAATTGAACAGCCGGTCTCGTACACAGGGAGGGCCTAGGCCGAATCTGGCTTAGTGACTATTTCCAGTGAAGGAGCTACGAAGTACAAGATTCAAGGAGCCGTAAGACGGGCAACTGGAGCATAGGCAGGAGCGACAGGCAGGGCAAACCACCTATGTTGGCTACTGCGCACAATCACACACCTGTAAATAGCTTCTTCTTTCTGCTGCCTCGGTAGAAAATCCCAATCACAGAGTGAAGAGTTTTTCGCATCAGCCCGCAATCTCTCGACCTCAGCCAACACCCAGCCACATCAGTAACAGAGATGGGATGACTCATGAGTCCCGTTTCGGGTGCAAACTTAGAAAGCCCAAGCTGCGCTATCCATGCCACTGAACCTCGCTCATGAGGTGTCTATCAGCAACGATTCAGCATATGAAAGGCAATGACTGTACTAATTGGACTCTAACCAAATGAAATTCTTTAGGGTATCTACGTGTCGAATAAGTCTTCATATCGTGAAACATGATTGTAATGGATTCAATGTCTATTTATTTTCTAGGAGATGGAACGACTTGGGCTGCCGCCCTGGAATACAGACATGGTGGCGACTCTTGCGCATTCTCTCGACGCTACAACTCGTGAGCAACTAAGGAGTGTACCTAGACGTGGGATCCTTGACAAGGTAGCAAGGGCCACTGTGGTATAACTTGAGGATTCTGGAGAAGGTTTAGAGATGAAAGCGAGGCACATCTAAAGTAGATATTTGAGTAAGTACATCGACCCATTCATTCTCATAGTAAAAGCTCTCTCCATACTCACGTACCTATATGAGCTTACACATCTGAAGAGGACCTGTGATTGTGACTGCTCTTTAGTTCTCATATATATCGGCGATGGAAAAGCTCTAACCTTCTAATTTCGTTTCTGTTTAAGTCGACCAAGGATGTAAGTTGACTGCTTAGACTCGTGATTGGAGTCACATAAGTAAGCGCTAGGGCGCGCCCTCACTCCGGTCTGGGGAAGGCAACAATAAGTCAACATACTGACTCATTTTTTTTCGTCCCGTTAGATTGGAACTACGACTTTCTGTTATTTCAAAAATGTGAGCAGAAACGGAACCAGTGACCGATATCGTTCGCCAATTGAACTCGCCCAGTCTCTATATTAGCTGAGCTGTCCGCCGTGTTTCTGCCACTTATGCATGGACTCCGGTGCTCTGCGGGGTAACGACCGAACCTCCGAGAGCTATCGGCGTTATCCACTTCCTCGAATTTTACTTATACCCACGCCGTTTGACCTTTGGACGGAGTCTCAGATTGTGCCCGTGTTACCTCACCTCCAATCATACACAAAATGGCAGACCCAGCCGCCACAAGCGCCGAGGAGCAACAGCGCACGGCCTCGCTCCTCGACGCACAGACCAAGGCACTGCAACTATTCGACGAGATCGCGCGCGACCTGCTGCGGCCGGGGGTGAGCGAGAAGCAGCTGAGCCAAGAGATCCACGAGTTAGGGGCACGGCGCCACGGGATCCAGACGCACTGGCACAAGCGCGTGGTGCGGAGCGGGCCGAACACGCTGCAGCCGTACGCGGAGAACCCGCCGGACCGCGTGCTCGCGGCCGACGACATCGTGTTCGTGGACCTGGGCCCCGTCTTCGAGGCCTGGGAGGCCGACTTCGGCCGCACCTACGTGCTCGGCGCCGACCCGCTAAAGACGCGGCTGCGCGACGCCCTCGAGCCCGTCTGGCGCGACGTCAAGGCCCAGTTCGACGCCGACCCGGACATCACCGGCGGCCAACTCTACGCCGCCGCTTGCCGCACTGCCGAGAAGGCCGGGTGGGAGTTCGGCGGGATTATTGCCGGACATCTCATTGGCTCGTTCCCGCACGAGCGCATTCCTAATGATAAGAAGACTTTGTACATCACCGAGGGAAACCAGGAGCGCATGCGATCTCTGGGCAAAGATGGCCGGCCGCGGCATTGGATTCTGGAGATCCACCTTGTCAATCGGGAACATCAGATCGGGGGCTTTTTCGAACAGCTGCTCACCGTTGATTAACTACCTAGAGAGAGGGGATTGTAATGATAGACAATCTATATTATTGTTTCAAAATGAGATTCCATGTTGAACACAGGCGCCACCATTGTCGTTTTTCTTGTATCAGTACTCTTGATGAATGGATGTACAGTATATACTTTAGTGGTCTTACCTAAGGGGCATGAACTTCAAATATTCTCGAAATAATCGGGCTATAATTTTCTCGGAACGTGAAATTCAGCAACATACTCCTGTACTTCCCCTTCTTCAATGAGGCGGCATAAAAGTGTTGAAGGCTTGTGATGGCGGGCAGTGTATGATGGTATCCTAGTAGACGCCGTCTTTAGCGGGGTTTAAGCCCCCAAATCCCCATCAATGGTGCTGATACGCCCTGAAGATTTCTCTGCTTTTTCACCTACAACACGCACCTCAGATCGAAACCTGTTCATATAGAATCCGACTACCATGCGGCTATCTTAATATAGAGTCCCTGGTGTATATATCTACATTTAACGTAGATAGCACGCCCTGTTACTAGTATAGCAGTTCAGTAATCAGAAAATCATAAACCCCGACATCGACGCACACCAAACCATCAAATCCGGGGTAGGTATACCGTATTACGAACGCGTCATGAAAACAGCCATGAAGATGCACTGCGACGCGATGACAAATCGGATATCGTCCACACGTCAAATGTCGTGATTGTGTCACCAATTGAGGTCAATGTTCAATGGAGAGGGCGCGGCGGACCCTGAGTCGCCAGAACCGACCGAACAGCTGCGGGGTTGGTTTCTCAGCAGCGAGCTCATTAATAATGCAAAAAGAGAGCCAAACGCCAGAACGCCGAAATGGCCCGCTAATCGGGTGCTGTAGAAGATACTGGGCGTACTTACATGATTTAATTCTTGACAGTATTTAATAATACGTCAAGCCGCTTCGAAATCAAAGAATCATTTTCACACCATACTCATCCATCTCTCATAATATCTAGGTAATTAAACAAGCCATCTCACAATTCTACGAACAACTTTAATAGAAATATAAGCAGACGAACACAATGGCCTCTAAGTTCTACACCGTGATCATCGGAGCCGGCGGCGGTACTGGTAAGCTACTATTTCCCCCACCCCTTCCTCACACATTTACTAACCCACGAATTCAAGGCGGGGCCGTAGCATCGCGCTTCTCCAAAGCCTATCCGGTAGTGCTCCTCGCGCGCACGCCGGCGACGTACGAGAGCAGCGTGAAGGCGATCAACGAGGCCGGCGGGAAAGCGGTCGGCGTGGTGGCGGACGCGGGCGACCGGGCGTCGCTGGACGCCGCCTTCGAGACCATCGCCAAGGAGCTGCCGGACCACCAGCTCGCCGCCGCCATCTACAACGCCTCGGGCGGCCTGCAGCCCAAGCCCATCGTCGAGGTCGACCCGCAGGCCCTGGAGGCCAGCATTAACGTGAACATGTACGTGCTCTTTACCTACCTATCTACCAATCCCCCTTTCTCTTTCCGCCATTCTCTCTTGTATTAATAAAATCTCGATTTAAACCCCCAATCATAAATGCTAACACACGCAACTAGCCGGGGCTTCTTCAACTTCGCCCAGAAAACCCTCCCCCTCCTCGAAGCCTCGGTGCCCTCATCTCCGCACCCACCCTCCCTAATCGTCACGGGCGCGACCGCGTCGGTCAAGGGGTCTGCGCGCTTCGCGACCTTCGCCGCCGGCAAGTGGGCGAAGCGCGCGCTGGCGCAGTCCATCGCGCGCGAGTACGGGCCCAAGGGCGTGCACGTGGCGCACGCCATCATCGACGGCGTCATCACGGGGCCGCGCACCGAGGCGTACAGCGGTGTTAATGGCGGCGCGCCGGATGGGAAGATTAGTGCTGATTCGGTAAGTTTCGAACTACCTCCCTTCCTCGTACTCTACTTCGTAGCGACGACACCTATTTTTCCAATGTTATGAGTATGGTGGTACGGCTGCTGATGAAATTTAGATCGCCGAGACGTATTGGAGTCTGCACACCCAACATCGCTCGGGATTTACCTGGGAGGTCGATATCCGACCCTATGTCGAGAAGTGGTAAATGCGTCACGATAACTTATTCAGATATGATTAATTAGTAATGACTATGAAGTTCAACTACTGGTATTACCCCAAATTTGTGAACGATGATCTGGGCGTGATGGCCCGGCGAGTACCTAGCTCAGTCAGATGGCATGACCAACCGTGTAATGGCATCTTCATTCATTGCCGTGTAAGCATATAGACCACAATCAACCGTATAATGAGACCTTATTTCGCTACCCACCGTAGATATGAGTAGACCACGATGCGAGACAAGACCAGTGCCTCGCAGGCTACAATGCTATGTTCATTAATTCACCATAACTCAACAGAACATGACTCCCAATGCGTATTGACAATCAGTTGATTAAACACAACAATTAACTACATACAGTAGACCTATACATCCATAACTTCCACTTCCGCTTTCACAATGCCAGATCTACCCATCCCACCTCTTAACCACAAGCCCAAGGCACGTCAGCCTCCTAAATCGTCAACGTGCCCTCGAGCGGTAATTTCCGACTACTCGACCCCACATAGATCTTATACTCCCCCTTCTGCAAATTCCACTTCTGCGCGACCACGTCCCAGGTACTCAGATCCCTGCGTGTGAGATCAAAAGTGACCGTAGTCGACTGTTTCGGCTTCAAGTTCGGCTTCGCAAAACCCCTTAACTGCTTCACCGGCCCGCCAGGAATCCCAACATACAGCTGCGCGACCTCAGCACCCGCCACGTTCCCAGTATTGGTAACAGTAGCCGCCACAGTCGCAAGCGTATCCCAGAGATCCGCGTTCCCGCCCTCAACAATCGGCTTCGAAGGGAACGTCGCAAAATCCGCGCCCCTTGCGCGCTGGATAGACAGACGCGAGTATCCGAACGTCGTATAACTCAGACCAAAACCAAATTCATACCTCGGCGAGATATTCTTCGCGTCGTACGCGCGGTAATCGATCTCCACGCCTTCCGTAAAGTCCGACTGCGGGAAGAGCGTGTACTGGCCCTCCGGCATGCTCGCGTTCTTGAGGTTTCCGAAATCCGTCTCGTTATGGGGCACCGAGTAGGGTAACTTCCCCGAGGGGCTCACTTCGCCATAAAGCAATTCCACGAGCGCGCGCCCGGAGTCCTGGCCCGGTAGATGCGCGAAGATGAGCGCCGTGACGTTGGGGTGGTCGACGAACTGGTCGACGAGCCGCACGCCGGCGTTGTGGAACACCACGATAGTGTTGGCACACTGCTTCGCGACATTCAGGATCAGCGCATCGGTGAAGTCGTCGTGGAAACCCAGACGGTCCCAGCCTTCCGTCGCGAAGGCGTTGCCGACGACGACGCAGGCGTCCGAAGATTGGTCGACTTCCGGGTTCCCGCTGCGGAAGTCCCACCACAGGGAGGACCCGTCGTCGTAGGCGCGCTGGCTCAGCGCCTCGAAGGGCGAGGAAACATACGCCGGCTGGTTGCCGCCCGAGCCGCCGCCCGACACCAATGTGCCGTTGGGCGCGATCTGCATCTTCACGGACGAGGAGGACTCGGAGCCGCCGTTCCAGTTCGGTGCTCCCGGGGTGTATTCGTCGAAGGACTTGGCCGAGTAGCCGAATAGGGAGATCAGGTCCGGGGATTTGAGGGGCAGGGCGTTGCGCTCGTTCTTGAGGAGTACGTGCCCTTCGATGGCGCCTTGCAGGAGCACGTCCTTGCTGCTGCGCGAGTGCGCGATCACTTTCTGGTGTGGAGATGCGAGATCGCCGGGCATTCCGACGCCGGGGGTCGGATAGCCGTTTTCTTGCTTCATCTTGTACCACGCAGCGATGATTCTACCCCTGTTAGCAAGATACGACGGGATTAGATGTGTGAAGAAATAGGGTCTCACCTTGTTGCCATGTCGTCTAGCCGAGACTCGGGGACAGATCCATTGTTCACGGCTTCGGTCAAGTGGTCGCCCCAGAACTGCGACTTATCAGGCATCACCATGTCTAAGCCCGCCAGTGCCGTCGCCACACCAGCGTGCTGCGCTCCCCAGTCAGTGACGACGAAGCCCTGTCTCGCTGTTAGTGTGTGACTAGATTAAAATGCAACTGACTGATTGCAATGTACCTGGAATCCGAGCTCAGTCTTCAGAAGACCGTTTTGCGACTTGCTGTTCGAGCAAGCGTACGAGTTGTTGAGGCGATTGTACGAGCACATGATGTTCCCCGTACCAGCCTTCACTGCGTCTTGGAATGGCCTGAAGAAAGCAGATCAGCATGGAAGTGCGGAACAGGTTAGTAGAGCGTTATTACGAACCAGAGATACATCTCATGCATGGTCTTGTCGTCGATGTTAGACGATACCGAGGCAACGTTACCTTCGGGCTGCCTATTTGTTTCTTGTTCATTACCGATGAAGTGCTGGACCTATTGTCAGCTAGCCAATCTGAATAGAGACGGGACAATAGGTAGAGGATCACCTTTGTGCTCGTGATAACGCCAGTAGACTGAATGCCTTGGACGGTCTCGTATGCCAATGCGCCGCATAGATAGGGATCGTTGGAGAAGCCTAGATAATGTCAATACAATCCGCCTTAATCATTCATAGAACAATATCTTACCTTCCCAGTTACGTCCGCTAGCCGCGACTCGGCCCAGGGGCCCAACGACTGGACCAAGCGCAACGTTCACCCCCTTGGCGCGGAATTCACCACCCACTGCAGCCATGATTAGCGAGTGTCTTGCAGCCTAGTATGTCAGTATAGGGATGCATACTCCCAACAGCTCTCTGATGAGCCAGTTCTCGGTTCCAACTACAATTTTTCATCAGTCGAAAGGCCTCTCATAGTATGCTCACCATGACGCTTACCTTGCGCCTACATGTAAGCCCGACGGCCAGCTGGAGACGAAGTTGGTCGTCCTGGGCCCATTTCCAGCATCGCTAAGACACAAGCCCGGGAAATTGACGCGCGGGATAGCAGGGATAGTTCCGGAGCATGAGCTGTCTACGGAGATACCGCCCGTGAGGTTCACCTAAGCCCATGGTACTTAGTTAGCAAAACTCGCAGGCAGTGGGCGCTCTGTAGCCACGAACCTTCTCTTCGAGATTCAACTGAGACACAAGTTTCTTGGCTTGCGAATAGGCGGATGCCCAGTCGCCTGTGCCCTTGCCCTCGGCTACCGGTATGTTTTGTTAGTCGGCCTTTCAACGTAGTCCATTTTATGCCAATTAGGTAGTTTAGGACTTGACCTACGCGTTGGATAGACAGGCGGCGATTGGCCATAGAAGTACGAATCCTCGGTAATCGTGTCCTGCGCGCGTCCCAGCGTAGCCAGGCACGCGGCCGTGCAGAGGGCGGAATACCGCATATTGAAACGACAGCAGCAGCTCCGCGCTTTTTCCTCTACTACTTGAGACTCTCTAGGGAGATTGGAGGCTGCGAATCCGATGCCTACCTGCGAACGAATCCAGGCATACAGGAGACGAGCGCGCTACGTGGGTATTACCGTATATATATAAAGAACTACGAAGTACTACGTGCAGCTATTGCTATTGTTTGTTCAATTCCAGGTTACATGCAATTACCTATCTGGGAACCTCGGATTCGGTAGCTGTCCCCCCTCAAAGAAATACGTAGGTACCTGGACATGTGCAACAGAGAACAGGGAAATGACATCCCTTGTTTTCCCCTTGCTAACATGATGCAATGATGCTAGGTTGGAGTAATAAGGCCGAGAAGAGAGCGTAAGTGGTAGAGAAGTAGCAGGTCATTCGCGCTTCCACTGCCTGGCAGCCACAGGCCGAGCTTGAAACAGTTAAAGGGCGATTTCCTAGGAGCGGTCCATCGTTTCATTTATACTTATGTCTTTTCCAGGGGATTCTTATCATATTAGACTCTGTACACATTGCAGAATCTTTATCTTCGTTATCCGCCGATACTATTATATCTTGACCCATGATTAAGTCATTCACGCATGTTTACGTAGATAGGTACAAAAGCTACAAGTGCAATCGTATCCGGACGAGATTATCCCGATGAGATTTCGAGGCCCCCAATAGCTATGTGCCGACAGCCAATCACAGCTCTCAGTTGGCAATGATCTACCCCTTGTTGCATGCCGATCGCTGCTGCGGGGAGAAGAGCCGTGATGCGGTCCTCGGATGCGGTTTTCTAAGTAAATATGCACCCCGCGTTCCGGAACGTTGCATCAACGATGGAGAAAGAAAGAAAGAAAGAAAACTAGTACAGTACTACAGTAGCTGCGGGGAAAACAGGGCGATCACTCAGCGCACTGGTCCTAGAACACGGGGAAGAAACACGAGGGGAATGCTGGTCAATCTAATTAGATATGGAAGTTCCCGTCTTTCGTAAAGCTTAGCTTCAAGTAGGCGATGGATAGCATACCGGTATCCATTCCGCTGGCGCTTGTTTATCAAACAGCTATACCAACGATCCTTCAGCCAAACATCTCTGCAGGTTATGCGACTATTATCCTAGAAAGATACCTACATCCAACCAAAACTATGGCCCAACCCATGCGACTGGGCTTCATACAGCCGAACTAGAAGCCACGGTGATCACAAGGAGGCTGGCCAAGGAAACCAGAAGGTTGCGATTTCGCCAGAGCCCTCCGCTCGTGTGCATCGACCACGCTTCGCTGCTCGGAGTCGAGCTTTGAGGTTCAGATGAAGTGGTGTTGGACGCTGTAGACGTCGATCGCGTAGCCCACACAACCTTTGTTGTCGACGATATGGACGTTATGGTCGGTGTTGTCACAGACGATACTGCAACAACCGCTGCCTCGGACGCAGTGTTGCTTGTTGCCGAAGGGAGGGCCGTAATGCCCATGAGAACCGCATACTGGGATGCCACACCGATGGGGAAGTGTTCCAGATCGGTGGGCTCCCACACCACCGTCAACTGATCGTGCTCGATGAAAAGCTCAGGTGGCAGCGTCGTGTACACATCGGCCGTGGAGATGTTCGGATCGAGAAGAAAGGCCATGGGGGCCGTGATGCTCGACGTGCACAGGTAATCGCCGTCGCCCCATAGACGAGAGAATCCGCTGGCTTTGTCAATATGTTGCCGAAAAGGGGTCAGGGAGAGCTAACGGACCTCTGGCAACAGGCTGCGGTCCAGGCTGTCCTTCCATCGTGGACACCGTAAGTGTGCTGGACAATTTGCATATTATGAGGGCATATGCCCGGGCTGAAGGTAGGATAGGTGGTTGTGTACTGTGACGGGATGCATTTGCTAAAGGACGGGTCGATCCAGCCGCTGCTGGGCGGGATGATGCTCGTTCCCGGCGCTTTATCGTCGACGAAGACGGCGTATCGGTCAGAGCACCAAGGAGAGGGCGTGAAGACTGTTGTTAATGCTGCCATGACGATCGAGTGGGTGTCAGTATTGCGTAGATATCTGCTAGGAGACGTATGGAAATGAATATTCGATCAAATTCATGATAGTGTCGTCTTTTAGCGTGCTATGACTGTTATCACGGCTGTTAGGTTTTTTTAAAGTAAGTACCTCGCAGTCAAATATCCTGTTTCGTGTAGGAATAATAGATACCGGCACTGCCGAGACAGGAGAGCTGAAGCGACCAATCGCAATTTCCATCTTCCTCTACCTCAAGGGCGTTTGTAGCAAATAAAGTTCATTGAGGTGTCACAAGCCCGGCAGGGAGGACAGCAATTTGTGCCACCGCCGCATCGCTGTGGGCGAGGCCGCCCGTTCCTTTCTTCATCCCAGCCATCCTGACTGCCTGCTCCATGTTATGATAGAGTAATGTAGCAGCAAAAGTGCAGGTGCGACGCATTCACAGAGGATTACCTACGCGGCCTATGCAATGTGAGGAGATGACAGCTGGAGACAGAATTCGCGCCGATGCACACTTAAGTTGTCCAGTTAAATGGGGCACCATCAGGTTCTTCCAATTCTACCCGCGATAGCACCATAAAAGTATACCCCGCTTATCAGTATATAAGATTCGGCACCGTTATCACCCGTCTTACCATTATCTATATTATCTTCGAACAACCTTGAAGCATTTAACGGACGTTGAGATCTGAATTTACCCAGATACCTAAATATATGCTGCTTGGGCCTCAAATCTCGATTGTTACTCATCTAGGCAACTATATCGAAGGATGGCGCCCGTTCACAAGGTCGCATTAGTTCAACTTTATCCCATTGTGAGTAATCACGATCTTCTAACGCCGAGTTTCAATAAATATTGAAATAATCGAGCGTTGAGGTGTTTCTATTGTCTCTACGGAGTAGTCATAGATTGTTTCGTCGCACCGGCCGTGTTATCATGTTCAGCCCCTCATCCTCTCCTGACGGGTCTAGAGGCATATATATATCACTCTGTGACCTGATACATATGTGAGAGGCGCGATATGTACTGATGCTTGATACAGCCCCTATCGCCCTCTAAAAACTTCGAGAAGGCTGCTTCATTCATAAGAGATGCAGCTGCGAAAGGTTGCCACCTAGCAGTATTACCAGAGTATCATCTCACTTCATGGGTGCCAGACGAACCGGGGTTTAAAGATGCATGTAACGAGTCTCTGCCATATATACAGAAATATCAGGACTTGGCCAAAGAATTGAAAATCTGCATTGTCCCGGGATCCATCATCAAACCGGATCGCGACACTCTGCTGAATATCGCCTACTTCATCTCATGGGACGGCATTATTGCCGGGCACTACCAGAAGAAGAACCTATGGCATCCTGAGCGCCCTCATCTCGAGTCATCCGCTCACGAACCTCACAGAACCTTTGATACTCCTCTCGGCCGTGTGGGCCTGTTGATCTGCTGGGACCTGGCCTTCCCCGAGGCATGCCGCGAACTGATCCGCGACGGCGCCAAGATCATTTGCATACCGGCCTTTTGGCTCATGCGCGATGTCCCCGATGAGGGCTATGCCTTGAACCCAGAGGGTGAGGCCGTGTTCTTAAATAGCACAGTCGTCGCTCGTGCGTTTGAGAACACTTGCGCTATTGTCTTTGTCAACGCTGGCGGCCCGCCAGAGGAAGGCGAGAATTCAGTTTACGCCGGTCTGAGCCAGGTTGCCGTCCCGCACCTTGGCGCTCTAGGACGGCTCGGTGGTGCTGAGGGTATGTCTATCGTTGACTTGGATATGCACGTGCTCGACGTTGCCGAGGATAGTTACAAGATTCGGGCGGATTGTAAGTGCACGATCTCATATAATCGAGTGTTATGCATCTTCATTCAATACTTTGATTTAGCCAAAGCGATCACTGATATGGCTTGCTTTGATAGTGCAAAAGAATTCCTGGTATAGAAGCACCCAGGACTAGAAGCTTTGGGATCTGAATATCGAGTCCTCCGATTAGCAAGTATCCTTGTCGCGGCAATTATAAACAGTAGTAAATGAAGGAAATACTTACCATGAACATCGACAACACTTGGTTCCTGCAGCAGAGGGAGAAATCCGACGTCTGCCAAATAAGGATTATACTGCAATTAGCATATGCGCGGAGCTTATATGTCGGAAGAGCGGTCAACCCAGCTCGGCATGCATGGGTAATTACAGGTGCAGTTCTATCTGTTTTTGCAACAGGACTGATGGTAGAAAGTATTCTTCTGCTATTGTTCATTTACTCCGTATATAGCAAGGTCGAGATTCACGAGACCTATAACGAAAGCGTCGATTTGTTCTAATAGAAAGAGTCCATATGCATCGCCGGTTAGCTGCTATTCCCACAAGCATTTGGTTTCCGTTCTGATGGCAATAGCAACTTTTGGTATTCAATTGCTGCACCTCGAAGCACGACCATATCGGGCCCTAGTATCATCTTATCGCGTCTTTCTACTCTACCTCTACAAGTTGGCTTTAAGTAAATCGACAAGCTCACACGTCGGGTTATGAGATTGTCCAGTTGTGATCCACGACAAAGTCGGACCGGAAACAGAATACGAGGTTTGCCAACATATAGCCCAATTATCTGCCAAAATCTGTCAGCAAATCCATCCCTCCCTCTCTCACATTACTCATCGTCCAGACTTACAATAGTCTATATCCAAACTCACATTCGCCGGCTGGCCATGAACATAAGTCGCGTCATCAGTGTAATAATCAAGAAACGCCTTCCCCTCCCCGTCAAAGCCCGTAAGATCAACAACGCTCGCGCCCGTGCCCAGCGCCGGCAGCGCGACATTGGTATTCGGCCTGTACGTTAGCGCCATGGCCTTACCCATCAGGCCGTAGGAGTTCGGCTCTCCGACCGTGATGTCCGATACGAAAAACCCGAGCTCGTTGGCGCCTGACTGCATCCGTCCCGTGTAGTTGAAGTAGAACCGGTACGACGAATTGTCGGCTACCGGGGCGGGGGAGCTTGCGTCGTAGTGTAGGACGAGCTGCTCGTTGGGATAGGAGGGCGTGGTGACGGCGTGTAAGTACCCTAGCGTGAGAATTTAGTAAGGGACGGTTTTGGAAAGAATCCAGGATGTAGAGACTGTGTCGCACCGTTTATAGAGCTGTTCTCAGAGCGGCCTTTTACTTGAAGGACAAATGGGCCGTCTGCTATCAAGGTAGGGATATCATCTCCTTGAGCTACGACGCTAGCAGCAGCAAGCAAGGCGTACAATCGCAGAACAGTTTGAGTCTTCATCGTGGAGAGACAGATAATGGTGGAATTACGATGACAGGAAACTGGGAAACAGCTAATAAGACTTGATGATGCCAAAATCAATATATAATAGACGCCATAGTATGCGTTTATATCTATATAGACCTCTCAAATTCTTGAGCTTCATAAAAGTCGAACTTGGGAGTGTCGGATAAGCCCCTGCGCCTTGCTGCTTACCACCGCCAATTCCTTCCAGGCTGCCACTTACTGACCTATCGGGTTGATTGAATTAACTTCATCAGTGAGAATCAATTCTTATTTGGTGATGCATACGGAGTAGGATGCGCATTTATGTAGCTCTCGTCTGTTAATTAAACGGTGTGCAGTTTGTTGATCGTAACATTGTACGGAGTATCTTCCTATTAAATCAGGCACCTATCTTTCGTCTCGCCGAACTAGCCACTTAAGACTAACTAGCACTAACTATAATAGCAACTGAGTCAGTAATAAAACTAAATACCTATCTAGAACGCAGGGTCGCGGCGGGGATAAAAGAGACCACTAACTAGGCGTAAAACGAGCAAAAAAGAAAGGTCAGATGCCTCCATCCCGGATCGAACGAGAGACCTTGCCATGAACTCGAAACTATTATTTGTTTACGAGTGGCACGCGCTACCACTACGCCATAGAGGCTGATCTTAACCGATTGATGGAAGACGCATTCGAAATTCTCTCTAAAACGGAAGGCAGCAGTGGAAGGCGCATTCGCCGTCACGGATCTCCCACCACGCACTGTTTTCCGTGCTCTCTGCCGCACAATCTTCAAGAAGTGATTTCGCTAGGCAGCTTCAATCATGGTGAACTGAGCTGCGCTACACTGGTGACGGCCATTAGGTAAAAGTAGCAGCGGTTCCAATGCATGTTAACGTATTGAGCTGTTCCAAGCTTTGAAAATCAGAATTTGCGACCGTATGCCACCTCCCTAGCTGGACGAAGTCTGACGCACGAGCAACGTCAGAACTTAGAAGATGATGGTGTGCATAACGCTAAATTCTACAAAATGCAGCGTGCATGAGCCTAAGTACCTAAAGCTGCGGATTTTCGGGATACAGCGACCATACAACATCTGAAAGTCTCACGCCGATACTGATAACAGAGCCTGTTGATTGACAACCCAGCTTCCAAGGTTCCAGCAGCATCTTCCTCTGCTTATGGCGACGAGGATGATAATTTATCACTTTTAGTAATTACTCTCTAGACTTTCCCCGGCCTTGAATCCTCGGCAAAACTCGCCCGCCTAGGGCGCATCTTATTTCTTTCCGCATTTTGCAGGCTATACTCGTTCTGCAGCGCCTGTTTCTCATGGCTCAGCCAGAAACGCCAACCAGCCAGAACAGCGAGCGTCAAGGGCACGCTGACAACCCAGAAAATCCAAAAGTCTGGCACCACGACTACCGGCTCCGTGGAACGCGTCGATGCTTGCCAATCGAACATGGACATACTGAACAATGTCTGTGAATATATTAGCGGCCTTTTCTATGTGCAGGCCGCAGGCGCGACATCACGTACCGCTACGAATGTTGGTGGCAGGAAGATAACCGTGACATATGCCAGTGTCTTCATTGCTGTGCCGTCGAGGCCTGCACGGTAGGCCATGCGCGCATTCATATCGTTATCAACTTGCGCTACAAAGTTATACAACTGGCCACGATGCCGCCGTTAGTATATATACTTAATGCATTCCATGTTGGTTGGGTGGCCTCGGTCTTACTACACTGAGCTGCAACTCAAGCCGCGATTTCCATCTTTCAACGTTGGTGTTCATAGTCGTGCAATTGACGATCAGACAATCTAAGTATTCCTCCAGTTGCCTATCCTCGTTCTTATCGGGGTGAGGATTCGACTTCCGCACGATATCCCGGTACTTAACGAGAAACTCGCAATGTTGACTGATCCATTTCAATATCGTCTGGAAAGCCATGGCATCGGTGATTCGCGAATTTAGCTCTGCAGTCAGATTCATGCGGGCCTGGCGATCTGCAATCAGTCTTTGGATCGCCTCGAACGTTTTCGCTTCTCTCCATGATAGAGTCGCTGATTTTGTGATGCCCAGTTCCTTTTCGATATGGGTGACCCGTGCCGATAACTTGGCTCGGAAACCATCTGCTCTGGATATGTGCTCGGCCAAGAACACTATCGGTAGGAATAATGGGTGAGACCAGAAGCGCTCTGCCGGCCGGATGTGCTTCTCCATCTCACCGAAAAATGAGATGAAACTTTCAGTTTGAGGAATTGCATCCGTTTGCGAGACCATGTCCCAGCCATGAGCAAAGCATACAGCCTTTCTCGTGGAAAAGTCGTATCTCATGGAAAAGCCACAGTTGCCTATTTGATACATCTCCGGCCATTTCACAGTGAATTCTGATGCGAAAGCGTTAGCTACCTGATGCAAGTAACCCAGGGCGCCAATGGATGTTACCTAGGCTTTCCAACCGATCGCTTCCACCCAAGTACTTAAGGCAACATGATTGCTGGCCGCTATTGTTGGAAATCAGAGGGAGAACTTGGTGTCCGAGGCCGAATTTCTCTTCTAGCGCGATGTACGACGAGCCCGACATGGCAAACCCCAGTGGTTTCCATCCTACCCGATCGCATAGCAAAAGCCGAATTGTCGGCACCGATTTGGACACGAATTTGCCGCGTTGGCAGAGCCAGTCTTCCAATTCATGGTCCTGTAGGTAGCCATGTAGAAGCTCATCTGGTGAGAGGTTACCTTCGAGACAATTAGCATCCGGCTAGCAATTAATTCGCGTCGCGTCGCATTTGAGATTCCTACTCGTGTCCCTGCCGGGATGTTTCGCTGTCTCGATGTAGGCGAGACCTCCCCAATCGGGGAGCCATCTGCTGTTTTCGAAAATTCGCTGGCTTTGTAATCTGAACATCGAATGCCTGCCTTTCAACTACAATGCGCTGGAAGTCTGCGAAATGTTTAGGGCGAGTGCCGTGAGACGCGGATTGCCAAGTATATACCTGCAGACTCGGTATTTAGACGATGACAGTGAAGCTGATCCCTTCTCATTAGCCGCATTAGGGCTGAATAGCCACCCGTAAGGAGCTCATAGTATGCGCCAAGCTGCACGAAGCTACTGATTTAAGGACCCAATAGACACGATTGTAGATCAATGTATATCTATGCATGCTACTTGGCACATCAACTTCTGAATGCATCATTTCATTGCTCAGCTATTCAGACCTAGACAGCTTGAGGAGCCAGCTAGGTACCTAAAATTACTGACCACGAGTTGGATGGTTGGTAGTAGACTACGGGTCTTGAATGTCGTATGTATGTATGTACTGTACCTACGGTGGCTGAAAAGCTATGTTGGCCTCTTTTGTCTTATGCAGAGTGAAAAACAAGGGCGACAAGTAATTCCTCCAATAGATATGCCTAGACTAACGCAGTTATGAGAATGAATCCATATACGCATATACAGAGGCAAATACACAAGTAAGACACTTCCCAAGGTGTGACTCAAGTGCTGGTTGGGCGCTAGTGGGTCGCATTTTGGATAGAAGCGGTGTTGCCCATTAATTCCTTAATCACACGACCTAACTGGACGTCCAGATGTCCTGATACCGCCACTATTGCTGTTGTTGTTGATGACGATTGGATAAATTCCCGGTAGAGATGTTGAATATGGGGCAGATTCGAGTGAAATGTAGCTGGATCTACTTTAGCATACCGTACACACAAGGGCAAGTGACGTGTCGAAATTTGTGAGTGTATTTGGAAACTTACTCGATTATGATTAGGGACGCCGACACCACCCGGGGCTGGCTTTTCCGTCTAGTAGTAGAACGTTAAGGTACGAGCACTGCTGGATCCCTCAACTACCCACCCCCGGACGCGATCGCGCCGGAACGGGAACGCTAGAACGCTATCAGTACGATTGACACAATAAGGGGACGCTATAGGCTAAGGATGATGTCACGGTACCTACCTAGAGGTATATAAGGAAGTGCAAACGATCAAGCGTCCGACTTGACAACGTTCTGCTTTTGCCGGTAGTGTAGCGGTACAGCGTTGTACTTCTGTTCCGTCACAGATGATTCTTAGTAAGTTCATCAACTAGCTCCATGGCGGCGCGGAGAACGAGCATGCCGTCCTCCAGCTTCCGGACTCGTGACTCTGAATCACGGATCGCGGCGCCGGCGACGAGTTCAACGTCCGGTGGCGTGGGGTCCCTTGGCGCGAACCAGCGTTGTCGTGAGGACCACGACTTAATTCGTCCGAACAATCCTGAGTAGTGGGCTAAATGGAGAAGAAGAGCCAATGTGGCAATGATGTTCGAATAAATATCCGTAGCCGACAACATATTGCAAAGTAAGTTCCGAACAGATCTGAAGAGCAAGGGAAAAAAACAGCAGAGCATTAACTCCGAATCACGAGTCCCGGTGCGAGCGACGAGCTCGATGTCCGGTGGTTCCCATGGGGCGAACCACCTCTGCCGCTTCGACCACGATCTAATGCGTCCGAAAAATCCGAGGAAATCTCCGATATGGAACAGAAGCGAGAGTGTAGATGTCACAATCGAATATATCTCCGTAACAGACAACATATTGCAGGTTAGCTTCTTAGCAGATCTGAGGAGCGAAGGGAAAAGAACAGCAGAGCATTCAAAATAATCGCATAAATCTCCAGTGTAGACATATTGAAAACTAGCCTTTCAAAAGATTTGAAGAGCGAAGGGAAAAGAACAGCAGAGCATTCAAAATAATCACTGCACTACCTATATTCTTCTGGGTCATTTGTCCCTGCCGCTAGGGAGGGAATATCTGGTGATTACTCCGTAATGGAAAGAGAAACACCAGTTTGATGGCAAGAAGAACCAGAGCTTGAATGACGTGTGGGCTGTGTATTTCTCTTTGGAAAGGACATATCCTGTTCTGAACCGCGATAGCCAAAAACCTCATGTTAACGGCCCACCAGTGTAGATAGACATCCCGCACGGAGCCGGCCAGGTAGACCACTTTCCCCTTTAACAACAACATTGCTACCTTCGCTACCCAGAACAGCCCCGTTGAACTTTATTTACAGCCTTAGACATGCAATAAAGCGTAGCTTCACGACACACTCTCTATTTAGGGTTTCTCTATACTTTATGTCGGGGAATTCTAATTACCTATACACACTGCGGCGCGATCGCCCGCTGAGTGGTCCTTGTAATTGATCTTATATAAATAAGTCCCCTAGATCTCTTTTGCACTCGGGGAGTCCCAAAATCAATTAATATTTCTATTAGACTCTACCTAATACCCTGTCGGTCCCAAGCTCCTATTCATTATGCGGCAGAAACTGCGGACAGATCTAAACAGTCTATTTATTTCATTGTCGGCTATCGTCCGAAATCTAGTCGAAAAGGATATAGTTTCACCTTCATTCCCAGTCATTGGGCAACTGCAACATGCAGCTTTCGCACCCGATGCAAAAAACCGTCAATCACTCAAACGCCAGTATGCGAAACGCGAAAATAGCCAATATCGCACTTGCTATTATCCTGAGATCACTATGGAAACGGCCACACAAACAGCAAAAAAACTCCGAAGACTATCTGTTACAGCTACCGGTTGAGTTAGTTCTTTGTATTACTGATTTCCTCAATAATTCCGATCTTATCTTGTTTTCTCAAGTATGTCGTTCGCTGTGGGCTATCCTCCGGAAACACCTGGATAAGATCAAAATCACTCGCATGGAATATCTCTCATATCTCGCTATCTGCGCTAAAGATCAACCTGATAAATGGGTGTGCGGAAAATGCATGACTTTTCATCAAATCGTTAAGCTCGATATTCCTGAAGCTAAATACAACATATCCTCCTGCCCCCAGTTACCATACGGAAAATATCGGTCTGATTTGCGTCTGCTGTCCGGACAAATCCGAATCGAACACCGCTATACCCAGCTTGCTTTAAAACTTACTCGTTTACGAAAGCGCAAATACGACTCTTATTTACGAGCTTTACTAATACCGCATTATAATATGGACTATAACCTCTTCAGCTCGTTCCACCTCAAAACTCATTACTCTGCATATCCGAAAATTGCTAGAGCTTACAACGGCAGTTTAGTATTTCTGCTTTTATCTACCTGGCGATGTTACCGAAATTGTGGGAAAATATCGTTTGATGATATTGGGAATCTGCGAATCTGCCCTCATATGCAAATATTTCCATCATGGAGGGTGTCGCCTCGCCATACGAGTTATGAGTTTCAGGAGGCTATAATGGGAGCACTCGGGGCTCGAAGCAACGGACGGGAGCATGCAGGAGCCTGTTCTCGTTGTGCTACCGATTTCTCGGTTAAGCTTGAACCCCAATTCCTAGACATACACGTCTGGCAGAGTTTTGGGTCAGAGGGCCATCCTGGAGATCCCGCTTGGGAAACACATTGCATTATTGGTGGCTACCATGCGACCTCATACTGGTTTGGCCGGGGCCAGGCGTTATATCACGAGCCAGGAACAATAAGGAAGTTGTACGGAGAGTCTGGGAAGTCCGGTATTTAGGGCCGGTCTGGCTGACCAGGCAATGGGTTGGTATATCCAACCATATGTGACCCAAAATTAACTTGTGCCAGACAGTGTGACTGCAGTACTATACCACAACGCTACCAAATGATAGAATGTCCTCAAGTCAGCGACTTCGCCATCTGTAAGTTTATTATTCACTGAGACTCTAATAGCCTGCTCCAACCGAGCAACGATGGCTGGTTTTGCTCGCAATATCGGAGTCAGGTGCTCGAAGACTGAGATAGCGGAAAAGCCGGATGGATTGGGAAAGGGCTAATCATTCTTTGTAGTGTACAACCCTCGGACTCGGGTCCAACAGAGCCTCCGGGATCAAAATAGCACGCTACGCTGGAGTGCCTAGCGTATTCAAGTATGAAGAAGGGCCTATCACAGACCGCCAACGATTTTCAAGAGTTTTCGTCTTTCGGCTGCCATGACACGATCACTCGGCGCGCCATTACCCAGCTACGCGCTCGGTGATCAATGATAAAGACTCTCACATAAGCCATTCCCCATTCCACGTACAGTTGGCAAGAAGGCATTAGCTCTGGATATTTGGGCAACGCGTGGGACGAAGCTAGCAAAGCGCGCTCATAGCGCGACACACCAACATTTGGGCCTAGAAGAGATCAAGCGAACACCAATACTTAGTTCAGAGCATAACGTAATAACATAAGTATATGCGATTCGAAAATCTATGATTTTCACCTACTGCCTATGCGCGAATGTAACACTACTACCATTTAAACATCTGCCTCGTCAACAGTCTTTGGGGCAGGCTCCTGCGTCCCCTCATAACCAGCTTCCGCTTCAACGGTAGTGTGGTTCGAAACAGTCCATACGGTTGGCAGAACCACCACAAGAGACCCAATGCACAGGCCCCAGTTCATGCCCAACTGCGTGAGTGGGCTAGTGTGAAGGGCATTGATTCTCCACGCCATGGCGCCGCCCGCGGCTTGGAACGTCTTGTACGCTCCCACGAGGATGGCCGCTCGTGCAGAGCTGTTGGACTCGGTACCGATGAGCCAGTAGGCAAAGCCCTGCCACAGCGCATCGTAGCCGCCATAGAAGACATATAGGATGATGGGCCCAGCTGAAATATTACCCTGCAGGTAGTCGATGTCTTGGACGAGACCAGCGGCAATGCGCTTGGTTTCCCACAGCTGGAATGCGTATCCGCCTCCCCAGATGACCAAGCCGGTTACGATTAAGATGGCCCAGCCAATACGGGCGCGTACGCTGCGGCTAAACCACGGCATGTCAAGAACAAGACCGATGATAAGACCACCCAGCATTTGTGCTATCCAGTACAGCGCACCATTCAGAGAACGCGTGCGAATGTTGAAGGTCCGGCCATTGACTTCGTTCTGCTGGTAACTGTAGAAGACATTGGCGGAATAGAAGAGCGGGATCATGCAGGCCACACGCCACTTTGTTATGGTTTTGAGAGCTACTACGATGGTGCCCTTGATGCTGCGCTTCTCAGTCTCAACGGCGCTGTGCAGTTGAGCAAGCCGGATGCGTGAGGGTGAGCAGATGAAAAAGCCGAGGAAGAACCCGAAGATCATGATGACCAGGAAAGCAACGTATGTCGAGTCAGTCACGGTACCGCTCTTGGAGTTGTAGTTCAGGCCGAAAGAGGCCAATGATCCGATGCCACCACCAAGGTTGAAAATAATCCAAAACACAGCGATGGCTCTGCCCTTTTGCGACTCATCCACGTACGTCGTCATGATGGCTCCTTGGACGATCCAGATGAAAGACGCACCAATACCCAAAATGGCACCTGAGCCAATGACAAAGGCGCCGTTTTTATAGTGGTTGAAGTGCAACAAGCTGCCAGTGTAGAGAGCATATGTCCACCCGCCGATTAAGAAACAGATGCGAGGTCCGACCCATGAGAAGATCGGGCCAGCGATGAAGAGAGCCGTCGCTGCTGTGGTAGAGAGTAGCGCGACAGTGGCGTTGGCGGCCACAGTCGGGTCGACTTGACCGGATCCTCCGATACCAGTGAGTGCATTATATATCTGCGCAGTCCAGATTAATCTGAGTTCAATCTCACCTCAAATAGATCTTTAAGGTCATAGGTCAGATCACTTACACCGGGAAGACAGAAACAAATCAAGCTGATGAGCAGAATCTGTGACCATGGATGCGCGTAGAATCGCACCAACCTAGAAGAGTGCTGCTGATCGAAGCCATTCTCCTGCTGAGATTCTGTGCCTCTGGAGGCGACCGGGTCCTGGGTCGGTGGTATCTCTTTCGTATCGCCAGACATATCGCAAGATGGGCTGTCGTCTACGAAGTACCAGTAGAATAATTTCAACAGCGGCTCTCGATCTACAGACGATGTTAGCGGGCAAGTCGCCGCCATATAGCCATTAATTATGGCAAAGTCGGCAACCGCCGCATCAAGCCGCTTGCAGCGAGCTACTGTGTAGTCTGATACGTTACATCCACCCTGATCTTCCACTTATCTATCTCCAGTAGGTCGATAGTGTAGATACTGGTGTAGAGACGGATCGTTCGCGGTGCGGAGTAACAGCGCTCTTGCACAGCCAATTGAAGCCGCGAAGTGCGGTCAGGATGGCCATGATATCTCCACTTCTCCAGCTTCGATCCCTGCTGCGAAATGGTCTGCGGGGAAAATAACGGAAATATGCCGTACCCGGAGAGGCGACTAATACCCGTTATCACGGGTCAAGTTTTGCATGACAAAGTTGCATCCTATTATCGTCCCACCGGTGTCGGCCGGCGGAGAGTTGATCAGCTAAGGGAAACCTCTTCCACGTGGTATTAGTTATCAAACTCGTATTCACTACGAACTATTTCAGAATGGCGCACTCGATTCCTTCGTTACTCCCGGTTCTAATCCGCAAGGCCCGGGCTAGCAGCAGGGCAAGATTAGATGCTCGTAGTGATGTCGACGTCTGTAGTGCAGCTCGACGGCCTGCAGACTGAAAATCGCAACGCGCGAACAACGGAAATCGACCGGGTACCTACTCTTGAGCTTTGCCGAATTCTTAACCAGGAGGATCATGCAGTACCATCTGCGGTCGAACAATGCATACCGGTCATTGCAGATGTGATCGATACTCTGTCTGAACGCGTTCGTAACGGCGGCCGGGTCTTCTACATCGGTGCCGGGACCAGCGGAAGGTAATTGGCTGGTCTTATAACTTTCGCCTCTGGCCTACTTAGATTGGTCTGACAACCAACGGACAAATTCAGCTAATATGCTGATAACGTAGGCTAGGCGTTCTTGATGCATCGGAAATACCCCCTACATACTCGGCTCCTACCGGCCAATTCATAGCCCTGATCGCCGGCGGTGACTATGCCCTTCGCCATGCAAAGGAGGGCGCCGAAGACGACAGGAACGGAGCCGAGACCGATTTACAAGCATTCAACTTGGATCCGAAAGTAGACTCCCTCATCGGAATTGCATCTTCTGGTCGTACGCCTTACGTCCTAGGTGGATTGGCTTACGCGAAATCACTGGGCCTCACTACTGCTGGACTTGTCTGTGTTTCGCAATCGATAGCCGGCATCGAGGGAAATGCAGACTATCTCATTTCCGTCGTCACGGGGCCGGAAGTGGTCACCGGAAGCACGAGGATGAAAGCTGGGACAGGGACAAAGCTCATACTGAACATGATCAGCACCGGCATCATGATCAAGCTCGGCAAGACATACGGAAACCTGGTTCGTGTCTGGATCGAATTTTACGAGGCGGTTCACTTCGGCTTACAGGGTGCAGATGATCGATGTAAAAGCCACCAACGTGAAGCTCAAGCAACGAGCTAGAAATATCTTACGGGCCGTTGCCGGTGACGCCTGCACGCAATCCGACCTGGAGCTGGATCAGATCCTACAGTCTTGTGGAGGCAGTGTCAAGCTCGCCGCGGTGACCATCGTCATGAAAGTGCCAGTGACTAAGGCAGAAGCCCTACTTCAACAGAGCAATGGCATCTTGGCTCGTGCTATCGAAGGGGCCCGCGGCAGTGCAACGCAACAAGACGATCTCGATAATGGCTTAGTTCTCTGTGTCGATGCGGGCGGCACCAGCTGCCGAGCTGTGATCATGTCAAAGGATGGAGAGATGGGCATGGGGGTCGCTGGTCCTTGTAACGTGTACGTGCTCTTGGCGATGTCTCGTCTCCTTTTCTGAACGCTTACAATTCTAGGACTAATATTGGTATCAATGCCGCGATCTCTACCATCTCGAACGCGATTCGGGAGGCACTCGATAACTGTAAATACACGAAAGAGTGTCAGATACACGATATCAAGCTGTCAGCTGCTTGGATAGGCATGGCTGGTTACGGGAGGCCATCGCTGTCTCCAGAAATTGACAGTTCCATCTCTCGGCTACTCGGTCTCTCGTTAGGTCCTAAACTGAGAATAACAGCTGATATCGACCTCCTCCCCATGGCCATGGCGGGCCAAGCGGATATAGAGTTTGTGGTCGTTGTTGCAGCTGGGACTGGGTCTGTCGCCATGAGCTATATGAAAGCTGACGGCCAGTTCCGGCGAACACACCGGGTCGGCGGGTGGGGACACGCTCTTGGCGATGACGGCTCTGGCTACGGAATCGGACGTGAGGCGTTGCGCGTGGCGCTCTATTCGTCCGACTTATATACGATTCAAGCAAACAGAGATTCCTTTGCTACCATCAAGGAACTACCGAGTCTCTCACAATCCATTTTTCAGCATTTTAAGGAGCTCTACCCAGAATATGGCCCCGAAAATCTCCTCAGCACTATCCTGGTGCCCGATCCGGCATTACACCAATCCAAAGATGCCGCGCTCGCAACTACAAAGCGTGTCGCCAGTATAGCTAAGCTTGTCCTTTCCTTGGCCAAGTCTGATCAAGAGGCAAAATGTATTCTGGATACCGCAGTGTTGAGTTTCGTGGATCAAATAGCGCTGCTGGTTCGCGCAGGAGGAATTGATCCTACCAGCTCGGGCCTTGTGCTGGCCGGAGGCATGATGCAGGACGAACTATACAGAACTACACTCACGAAATTGATCGAGGAGAAGTGCGGTAAGTTCAAGCAGACTAAGTCCGTGGACCAGCCGGCGGTTATAGGTGCACGGTTTTTGCTGGGCCAGATAGCGTAAATATTCACTTTCATAGTGCAGCAGAGCGCCGTGGAGTTTAGCAACGACAGCAGCAACTTAGACATAGACAACATATAGATTTCAATAATGACTAGCACCGCATGACTAGATTGGGACATAAGAGATTCTGTGTGATGAACAGAAATCATAGACAACCTTTCAACATCGTGGATAGGAACAAACTCGACTACTATGACTAGAACACTAACTGCGTAGCCCAAGCTAGCCGGCTGCTAGAAAAACGACCGTTTACATAGCGCTCCCGATGTTTCTCGACGCTCACGTGTGGTCGATGTAACATTGCATACCCCTAGCCTTATCGAGATCAGATGCAAGTTTACTGACCTTCCAAATGAAGCAATTGAGCTGCTATGGTGGCGATCTAGTATAGAGTGCCGAACATCGTCACAGCTATCCAGCCCAGACAAGAAGATCGGCGTAGGCCAAGCTTTTACTTGAATCTTATATCTAACTAGCTCGCTACCATGCTCGAGTGAGTCGTTGCTCAACCACTGTGCTGGATATACATGCTAGTCACGATGGTTTTGAATATGCGGAAAATATATACTGCTGCAGCAGTCATAGCGACGGCAGCGCCTTCGTTGGGAAACCCGACGCACAAACAGGACGATGTCTTGCGATATGGCACGCCGGAATCAGTTGGCATGTTGTCCAAGCCCCTCGAGGAAATGGTTGCCAACATGACACACTTCACGGAGGCGAGAAATTGGGGTTCACCATCGTCCAACCAAGTTGTGCCTATCGAGCCCGGCGGTACAACTCTTGTTGCCCATAACGGCGTCATCGTGAGCCACTTCGCATTCGGCAAGCGAGACCTCTGGGCCGCTGTGAATGGATCAACCGGCACGATGCTTCCTGCCAAGGAAAGAGAAGATGCGACGATCGACACCATCTACGACATGGCCAGTCTCACCAAGCTCTACACCACCGTCGCGGGCCTCCGCTGCATAGACAAGGGATTAATATCCATCAACGACACAGTAGTCACCCACCTGCCTACATTCGGCTCCAACGGCAAAGAGAACATCACCATCCTCGAGCTCATGACACACACCAGCGGCTTCCCAGCGGACCCAGCAGTCGGCCTATGGATGCCTCAATATTATCCGACCTACGAGTCGCGCGTGCAGCAGATCCTGAACGAAACCCTGCAGAACGCGCCGGGTTCGACGTTCCTGTACTCCGACCTCAACTACATGACGATGATGCTCGTGATCGAGGCCGTGACCGGCAAACGCCTGGACGACGTGATCGAGGAATACACGTCGCTGATGGGTATGCAAGACACATTCTTCAACCGCGGCAACGTCGAGGGGCCGGCGTTTAAGCCCTACAAACGCATGGCGACGCAGGAATTCCAGATCGCGATCCTCGGGAACGAGGAGCCGCGGCGCCCGCAGCCGGTGCGCGGGACCGTGCACGACGAGAACGCTTGGGGCTTGGACGGCGTATCCGGGCACGCTGGGCTGTTCTCTACCGTTCTCGACACCGCGCGCTTCTGCCAGATGATCCTGAACAACGGGACATACGGGGGTAAACGGATCCTTTCTAAAGAATCTGTTGATCTGATCTTCACGAACTTTAACGCGCGCTTTGGTGTAGGGGCGTATCATGGCGTCGGCTTCGAGCTCGATCAGTACTACACTGCGGGCCCGATGGCGAATCTGCTCTCGGCGAGCCATACCGGGTATACCGGCACGTCGGTGGTGATTGATCGCGCGAGTAATACGCTGTTCTTGCATTTTGCGAATAGAGTCCATCCGTCGAGGAATTGGTCGAGTAATAATATTGTGCGGGAGACGCTTGGCGCGTGGGTGGCGACGGCGCTGGGGAGGGATGTTGCGTTTCCTTAATTGTAGGACCTTGGCTTTCGGCAGCTGTGCTCGTACATAGGTATTGACTGCATTCCTTCTTGATCTCATGATCTGAGTCTTGCGTGACTAAGTCCTGCTCCAATCGCAGTCGCCCGTAGCTTAGAGCCTTCATTAAAGCCTTACCCATTGAGGCATTGTGGTTCTCTCGGTTGTGACTATGGGATATGATATTTGAGAGACTGCGCAAATTGGCGCTTGTCTTGCAGTTCCGGACATATCAAACCTGCTGAACATAAGCATCGATGCCCTAGCCTGTGCCTCTAGTAATATCGCGACTGTAGGCAGATCAGAAGTGACTCCTATGTGATGTGGCTGATTCCGTCGCTCAGATTTCATTCCGTTTACAACACCTAGTCGAGAGCAGGGCCATGATAATTGACAGCCAATCAATTCGACTGCAACGATATCATTTCAGGGAATTTCAGCTAGGATGTCGTCGCTATCATACCGGTACTCTCTCCCCCCAGTAGCTAGGCTCGGACCATGAGCTTGTTTGCCCCGGCAGATTTTCCAAGAGCGTGGTTCCGGCGTTCGTCAAGCCGTGCAAAGGAAACAGTCAATGGTGCTGGGGGGAACCTGATAGTGTCATACTCTATGCACGTCTTTCATACACACAATTTTTCTCTGTATCTCAATTGAAATCAACTGAATCGCCTTGTATGTTGATATTCAAGTGCAGATATGCTGAATCAATCAAGAAATTGTTTGTCACGCAACGGTGGTACGGGCTGAAAGAAAAACTCATTTCGGCGCTAGTGCAACAGGGGTTTAAATCTGGGGAATTACCCACCAATTATTGCCTATACTGGTCATAGCTTAATGATCCTCAGCAGTACCAAGACTTTGTGCCCGTCTTGGGAAAAAAAGACGATTTCGCAACAGTTAGGTCCGAATCGAATTTTTCGAGCGAATATGACTCGGCCCAAGCTTATGTTAAGTATATGTAAGTTGTACGACAGTAGTTACCTGGGTAGCGAGACACATATAAAGACTTCACTTTGATCTTAACATAACGCGTCTATATGTTTGTGCAGCTATTCTCAATCTCGTTCATTAATGGACACGTATTCTCGTCGCGTTTTGGAGTTGCCGCACAACGGAGATAAGTCGGAGACCAACATAATCAGAAGCGGCAAATAGGCAAGTCTGGAATCCGGTGCCCCGGCACCGTGAGCCGTGATTCGCCAAGGCGGTTTGATTCAGTTGCTGATCCACGAGTCTAACCGGATCGAACATAGCGGGGCATTGCGTGCTCATTGCCTTTCAGTGCGAAATGCCAAAGTCGATCTGCCGCGCAGCAGTTTTCAGCCTCCGCCACATGCCAAATTCCAACCCGCCCGAGCGGATGGTGACGGCCCTGACCGATATCCGTAGCCGGTGCTGGCCTGCCTTGCGCCATCGCAGTATGCGAATAACACAATGGCCGCCATCAACGTCTGGGGCCTATCATCTGGGGCTGCCGAAGCTCTGGGGCACGGTAGCGAGAGGCGAAGGTGGATAGGTAGAGTTTTACTTTTTTTTTTCTGGCTGCGCTGTTGATACCGTGCTATGATTGTTTCGTCTTGATTCGGTGTCTCTCCGGCTCGGCTTGTATGTAACACTGGTGCACTCGTTTTTATATAGTCGGGAGGCATTTAGTTACACTACGACTAATTTTTCGACCCGTCCCTGCCGACGATTTGTCTTAAAACTAGTGCATTGTGTGCTGGAGGTTTTTTCTTCCAGCTTGACCTTCACTGCATTTTGTTTTCTCCTTCGTTGTGCTTAGACGATTTTCGGATTGTTTGGCCATTGCATTCCAGACAAAACCATCAAGTGCCCGAGATGGCGTCTTTACAGTCTGGGAGCGCTGGCGCCCTTGCTGGTCAGGTCACAATACCCGAGTCCCAGACGAAACGTGTTGAATTCACGAGACAGTCCGCAAGTCTCCCCTTTGGCCAAGCCGTACCGCTAGACTCGATATCTGGTCCTACCTATGTCACTGGCCAGCTACTTGTTCAACAAGTCGCCTACGTCCTGTCCGATAAGATCTTCTCCTACTCGCCCGAGACCTTCGATCTGGACGTTGCCGTAAAAGATTGGGCTGCCCAACAAGATAACAACATTCACGGCTACGCAACTTCTGTTTTACCCCTGCAGACTCGCACTGGCGCAGGTGCCTTTGCTCTGGGCTACATCTTCTCCAAAGATTTCGATCTGAGCAAGCGCCACATCCCGCAAACTTTATTGGCGCCGTCTCTGACTTTGCGCCATCTACGATCCGCCCTGGACCAGTTGTCTCTTCTGTACGGAGTCGCCAGCCCCTTTGTTGCCCATGTGGCAGCTATCGACTATGCTGCGGGCAGCGGTCTCGTTTCCGATTATGGCAGCGCTCTGCAGACAGCTGAAGAGCTTGGCCTCGCTCTCGTGTCCAGCGCATCCGCCTACGAGTCCCAGCACATGGCCTTGCTCGCTACGTTGATGGCTAAAATCGTACCTACACTACATGTATACGACGGCGTTCGCACATCTCGCGAGACTTTGCGCGTCATTGATGCCCTTAGCCGCACTGGCGTTGCTGCGATATTCGACAAGTTATCACAGTCCGTTGATAATCTTAACACCCGCTTGGACAGCCCTGGTAAAGTTTTCGAGCTTCTCCAGGCCTTTAACGGCGAACTTGGCACCGAGTATGAGCCGTTTGAATATGTCGGTCATGAGTCGCCCGACGCCGTCTTCGTCGTATTTGGCAGCGTCGAGGCCCAACTCGCCAAACAAGTTGTACCAAAACTTGTTGCCGGTGGCGCCAAGATTGGCGTGGTCAACGTCCGGATTTACCGCCCATTTATTGAAGAAGCCTTTATTAAGGCCTTGCCGACTTCGGTTCAAAGGATTGACGTCCTAGGCCAGGTGGCCAATGATGCTGCTGTGTCTGATGGTTCCATTCAATCGGCCTTATACTCCGACGTCCTAACTGCTGTGGCATTCTCCTCTAAATGGACGTCGACGCCGGCGGTGGCCGATGTCAAGTATGCTGCCTCTCAGATCTTGACCCCCTCAGCTGTTGCCGCCATCATGTCCAAGAGCGTGACTAAGGCCGCGACAGAGGCAAAGTTTTCTTTACCTCATTTGGACACCGTCGAGCAATATACATTCTGGGATACTGACAACTCGCCTGCACTTCTTGCCCCTACAGTCGTTGGCCATCTACTATCTCAGGACTACAACAGCAACATCTACCTAGGCGAGTCGCATGACAATCTGATACAGGGCGGTGTTGTGCGAACAGATGTTCGCTCGTCGCACAAAGCAATCGACGCGCCTTACTCTGCCGAAGAAGCTGACATCGTGGTGGTTGGCGATGAGAAGCTCTTGAAAGACTTTGCGATTTCGCCAACTGTCAAAGACGGCGGTAAGCTGCTTTTACGGTTATCTAACTTCAAAGAGGAAGAAGCCGAGAAGAGAATCCCCCAATCTGTCCGCGAAGACATTTTCAAGAGAAATCTTGCTTTGTACGTTCTGGATACCGGCCTCTCTCCGGCCTTTGAAGCCGACAACGACACCGCTCGGTTATTAGTCGAACTAAGCTTCCTTAAGCTCGCAAAACCTGACATGAGTCAGGACACTCTTAGCCAACTGTCTGAATCAGATGGAAACCAGGTCAAGTTACAAGAGTGTGTTGATGCCATTGAGAAATGTCTGAAGCAGATCGAGATTTCCGAATCCTGGGCAGAGGGTTTGAGCGGCCTTCCGAGCGAGGATGCGAAGACTCTAAATGCAAACAGTTTCGTTCCATTCGACAAGGAGGAAACCGAGCCAGAGCTGCAATTGAGCAGCTGGGACGCTGCTGCCAAGGGTCTTCTCTTCAAGGAAGCTTACTCTACCAACGTCAACCTTCGACCTGACCAGTCAGTCCAGACCTATACGGTTCACGTCAAGGAAAACCGTAGGCTCACACCCACTACCTACGACCGGAATATCTTCCACATCGAGTTTGACCTAGGCAATTCTGGTCTTACCTACAAGATTGGAGAGGCTCTCGGCATCCACGCCGAGAACGATCCCGAGATGGTCCTAGATTTCATAGAATCGTATGGTCTGCAAGCAGGTGATCTAGTACAAGTACCTTCACGCGAAGACTCAGCCGTCGTCGAGACCCGAACCGTATACCAGACAATGACCCAGAATATCGATATCTTCGGCAAGCCGCCAAAGCGGTTCTACGAACAATTAGCCGAGTACGCGACCGACGATCTGGAGAAGAAGAAGCTCGCTTCGCTAGGTGCCCAAGAGGGAGCTGAAGAATTCAAACGCCGTTCGGAAGTCGACACCGTCACTTTCGCTGATATTCTGGAAGAGTTCAAATCTGCTCGCCCAAGCTTCCCGGAACTCGTCCGTCTAGTTGGCCCTCTCAAGCGCCGTGAATACTCCATTGCTTCAGCGCAAGCGGTATCGCCCAATGCGGTGGCTCTTATGATCGTTGTCGTGGATTGGGTGGATACACTGGGTAGAACCCGCTACGGACAAGCTACGCGCTACTTGAGCCGCCTGCCTGTCGGTGCCGCGGTTACCGTTTCCGTGAAGCCTTCGGTCATGAAGCTGCCCACTCGCGACGACGCTCCGCTGATCATGGCCGGTCTCGGTACTGGTCTTGCTCCCTTCCGTGCCTTCGTTCAATACCGAGCAATGCAGAAGGCTCAGGGCAAGGAAATCGGCGATATTCTACTCTACCTTGGCTCGCGCCACCAGCGCGAAGAGTATCTCTACGGCGAAGAATGGGAAGCCTATCTCGATGCAGGCGTCATCACGCTACTGGGTGCTGCCTTTTCGCGTGACCAGCCTCATAAGATTTACATCCAGGATCGCATGCGCCAGACGATGAATGATATCGTGTCCGCGTATATCAAGAAGGAGGGCTCGTTCTACCTCTGTGGTCCGACATGGCCTGTACCGGACGTCACGGACGTGCTGAAAGAAGCTATCGCCGCTGAAGCCAAGTCGAGTAGTCGAAAGGTCGACCCCAAGAAGGAGATTGACAGGCTAAAGGAAGACGGTCGTTATGTACTTGAAGTCTACTAATACTGCCTAGTAGGCTTCTTGTGACGAAGTTACGATATCATTTAGATTGCATCTTTTGCTTCAGGATAGCGAATCACTATGCGTACTCGCATGGAGGATAATTATATAGATTCTCAATGAAGCAGTTATCCAATGACCCACATTCTAGTATGTCGTGCGTTCAATTTGAATCTTGGTTCCAACGATCTGCAAGGGTGCCATGCAAGCTCAGCATTCAGGCCTGATGCTCAATATAGCCTACAGGTAATCATGTGTTGCCGGCGCATACTTCGCTTTCCAGATTAGACACTTTAAGATGGTTTAATTGTGAAGTAACATCGATGCGACGCGGGTATTCATGCGGAGATTCCCAGCGCAAGGATTGGAGCTAGGGGTATCTGACCTACATACATTCGAAGTGCTCTCTGGGGGCATGAAAATATATACCATTTTCATCTATACGACTCCCACATACTTATACAATTCTCCCAGTAATTGCGTGACGACGTCCATGCCTATGCAGTCCTTAGTGCCCGCTCATCCCTACCTACATACATCTGCATCTTCTGCTTGCACACACCTGCGAAAGATGGCGATAGTGTCATGCCCCTGACAGCGCCAAGCCATGGCGTTATTTTCCTATATATGATGCCTTTTGGCTGATCACTGAGCGGGTCTGGTCTGGTTATAGGCGAGCACACACACCTCACCCCCCCGCACGCGAGAACGCACGCGAAGATGAGGCGCTTCGCGGTAGGTTAGGTATATGACGCGAGGTGGGCAAAGCAACCCCCAGGGTTTACCAACTACCTATTGCAGCCGCGACTAATGCATCCCAGCGATGCACGCGATGCTTCCTCATATGAGGAAGCTCGCTAGCTCGTCCGGTCCGTCAAGGGGTCTTTGCTATGGGGTCGGTCATGGTAGGAGCTTGCGGAAGATGGCGTTATGGGCGCGCGCGTTCGTTCTGGGGATGCATACAAAAGGGTTGCGCCGTCCTGAAAGCTCTCTCTCTCTCGCTCCCCGGTCTGAAAGCTCTCGCACACCCTCTCCCCGGACTACGATCGGCCTGTCCTCCCACCATGAAGCTTCTTCAGCTCTCCTCCGCTTTGCTCGCGGCTAGCTGCGCACAGGCTACCGTCATTGACCGCCGTCAGAGTCCTGGCGGTGGATTTGGCGACGGCCAACCTATTGACGGTAGCGGCAAAGGAGCTCCGATTACCGGTACGTATCTAATACAATACATATTTTTGGGTGAAGAGATTATGGGCCTTGAATTGATCGCTTTGTTCATTTAGGCGGCACAAACCACCAGATCGATCTTCAGAACCCGGACAATCTCGGGCAACAGAGTACCGACAATGGCGTGGTCCCTAACCTCAAATGGAGCTTTTCCGATTCTCATACGAGGATCCTGAAAGGCGGTTGGGTACGCGAATCGGTCGTTACCGACTTGCCTAGCAGCGGCGACATTGCGGGTGCGCAACAGCACTTGACCAAGGGCTCGATTCGCGAGCTGCATTGGCATCGTGTCGTACGTTAGCCCTGACCGCGCAACTCACCTCCGCAGTATTGAAATTTATACTGATGACTGTTTTGACGATGATAGGCCGAGTGGGGTTATTTATATACCGGCTCGATTATCATCTCTGCCGTCGACCAGGACGGAAAATTTGAAGTCGCTAAGCTCGAGGAGGGCGATGTATGGTATTTCCCCAAGGGCATAGCACACACAGTCCAGGGTCTCGAAGACGAAAACGAATTCCTACTGATCTTCGACGACGGCAACTTCGACGCTGTTGGGTGAGCTTAACCCCTCTTTCTTCACATTTCCCCAAGACGTAGCTCTAATAGTCTGTCTAACCCCCGCACAGCACGACTTTCAACGTCGACGATTGGATCACGCACACACCAAAGTCCGTTCTGGCCAAGAACTTCGGGCTCCCGGAGTCCGTGTTCGGCACCGTGCCCTCGCCCAACCCTTACATCCTCAACGCCACGCTCGACCCGCACAACGTCACCGGCGGCAACGGTCCGCTGACAGGGAACGCTTCCTACGCGTATTACGCGAAGGACCACCCGCTGGAGAACGTCCCGGGCGAGGGCGGTACGTTGCGGATTATTGACAGCACGACGTTCCCAGTAGCGACGACAATTGCCGCCACCGTGGTTACGTTAACTCCAGGCGGACTACGAGAGCTGCACTGGCATCCTAACGTAAGTGGTCTACATGCCCACGAGTACTAGGGTACTTGGTATTAGAAGAGTAGGCTAACGGCGTGCTTTCGCATCATTAGGCCGAAGAGTGGCTGTACTTCCACAAGGGCCAGGGCCGCGCGACCGTGTTCATCGGGAACTCGGCAGCGCGAACATTTGACTTCAGAGCCGGCGACACGGGCGTGTTCCCTGATAACAGCGGTACGTGGACGATCCTACCTACAACTCACATCCCAGACCCAGACCCCCAACAAGAGCCCCATTTCTCTACAACTCAAATCCCCGTTCATGCCCTCCTCCGCCCTTTTCACCATCAAAGAAAGGAATTGCTAACAGAGCGATATTAACGGGAACAGGCCACTACATCGAGAACACGTCAGACACAGAGGACCTGGTCTGGATCGAGATCTACAAGAGCGACCGCGTCGAGGACATCTCGCTGACGCAGTGGCTCGCGCTCACGCCCGCCGATATCGTCGCGAACACGCTCAAGATCCCGCTCGACGTCGCCGAGGGGTTGGTCAAGGAGAAGCAGCTTTTGATCAAGGACCGGTAGAGTTGGGATGATGTCTTGCTCTAGAGTGTGTTTGCCGTGCTGGCAATGGAGTGTGTCACCGGTTTCTTGGCAGACTCACTTGTGCGGTTCCATCCTCTTAATTTTCTCTTGTAGCTAGTCCTGCTGATCGATTGGACTGGATCAATTATATTAATATACCCCTAATATTGAACAACTGTATCATTGATCACGTACATCGGAGAAGAAATGCGTGAGTCCCATGAAGGGACTAGATAGCCGTGTTTAAAAACGGCCTCAAGAGCTCTTCATACGGAGAAAGTAGGTAGCTGTTCGTACAGATTGCTATGCTGCGAGTGGAAACGAGAAGCCATTAGGACGATAGTCCAAAATGATAGCGGAGACGTTCCTTGAAATTGTGATACTAATTCGATGGGCAGTGTGGAATCAGCGTGAACATGGTATTGATATCTGAGGTTTCGTGACAGTCAGCAGATATGTGGTGAGACTAAGATACAATCATGGGCCGTAAATACTACTTATTGCATCAAGTCGATTATAATCATAGGAGGGATTAGTTATAGCCCAGATGGACAATTTCGAGAGAGGCTCTGTGGCATTGGTAAGGAAAGACGGGAGGTGGTATGAGGGTGAATGCGATCCCGGCACCTGAGTTTCTCGTATGTGACACAGTCAAGAATCCAGAATAGGGGCCTCCTAGCTATTTTGCTATCTAGGTGATACATTGCAGAATACTGCCAGTGGACCCAATTGGCAAGCATATAGGTCTAAAAAAGGTGCTGCCCATTAACAGACGTTCCCAGCCCACTTCAGTGGCGCAATGGTAAAATAGTCGGCAGGACAAACTCCTAATTGGGTTTTCCGTTCGAGTACAGCCTACAGTGAAAAGACGAAAGTCCAAGGCGGCCCTAGAGGCGCGACGGATTCTGCACTGCAGTAGTTGAAGTAACGATAGACACCAAACACGGGTGTTCGAGTGCTGTGCTCGAGTCTTTTTTTTCCTCTTCTCTTTCGCGCCCCTTATGCGCGCCCATTGAAATTACTTGACATTACACTGGCAGGGAAGGACATCAGTATGTAGATAACTCTGCTTAGAGTCGCCTGAATGTCTTTGGTGCCTGCTAGGCATTCTCCCATTTTCTTCGGTGGCCCAGTCCCTGTACGGATACAGATTGGCTACAGTAGAGTCTCACTTGGATTGATGGCGCTGGAAATACATTGGACCAATTTTCATTGGCACACAAGCTTCCGTGAGAGGGCCCGTGACTGCTCATTGTCTCGCCCTGAAGAAGTGAGGGTCACACATAGTTGAAAGAGGGATAAAAGGGGTTAGTTTCAAGGTCTTGTGCGCCAACACTTTATTTACGCTAATACTCAAGGGAATCTATCACTGAAGAGACCACTGAATGAAACCTTCACACGCTATTGCACTTGCTAGATCCCACCAATCCGTCAATATAGGTATCTGAGGTTTGATACTTCTCCGCGGATTTTCTTCATCCAGTCCATCACTTTGGCCAACAAGACTATTACGCAGATGCCCTGGCTTAGTAATCTAGTGGGTCTCCTGTGCTTCCCAGTGTTTCAGAGAATCCCTCCAACTAGATGTGTTTTTGGGCCTCTTCAGCGCTGAAATCGAATTGTCATTAATTTGGCCGCTACACAGCGACCGGCAATCAAAAGCCAGAATATGCCTGCGAGAGAATGGGCTCGTGAATCCAGCGATTGTAATCCATAAATGCCAATGCAGTTTCGCTTAACTGTAAAAGAAACACTTCCAGAGTGAAGGATCAGTAATAAGCCCCTGAAGTGAAGATGCAAGGAGCTCGACACATTGAACGTGTCCAAATGCCGGAGTACTCAGAACATGAACAACAAATTCTTGAAGCTAACACTCACTCGGAATCAGATTATACTGCCACCCATTCATAACAGTAAGCTGCTTCACGATCTCCTCTCGGCGACGTACCAATTCCAGCCTAAGGACGGCGCGGAACCAACTCTGCGGCGTCCAGGTACCCCGGCTATACGGATGGCCGCTCTCGTTGACAGCCAAGCTTGTGCTGATTTTCTGGCCCGCCTGAGTATTCGTGACCGCGAACACATAGATGAGCGCCACGCCGGTAAGGAGCAAAGCCGGGACACTGCATGACAGCCAAAGATAGTAGAAGTATCGGCAATACTTCGCGATCTTGCCCGTACGATACTGGGCCCAATCGCGAAGGAAAAGAGCGGAAGCGCTTCCGAAGCCGACGATGATGAGAGAAACCACGGCTGCAGCATTGCTCGTATGTACCTGATCGATGATATAATGCCTCGGATAGCCGGCGAGGCGATGTTTGTGCCCGTAGGCAATAAATTGGAAAGCTTTGAGGTTGGATGTGTTATCCAGCCAGGCGATAGTGCTGCTGGCGAAAGCCATCTCGATGATGGAATCCATCACAAGGAGCGCAACGCATACCCTGAGAGCGATCGATACTGCCGTAGGCGCGTGGTGCCTTAGAACCGATCTCTCCACGTGGAAAATCATGATTTGTCGTCGTTAGTTCGCCAACACAGGAATTCAATGAGACGAGACGACGAATTGGGTACGAGTTGTTCTTATTTCTGTCCCAGCATCGCGGACCGTTCAAGGCCCGACCCGATGCAGCGAAGAACTATATTCTGCTAAGGTTTTTCTATCTGCACCTAGAACGCGCATAGCCATCACGACTTACTTATGTTTATCATACAGGAGAACGTGGGATGCAGATGGCACAAGTCCGGTTCTCGAGTACTTGAACTTGATTGGCTTGACGTGATTATTATAATTATTGGCTGCAGCGATGTGATGAGAAATCGTTCGGAGTCTTTGTTACTTTGTATGTTATAAACTGATGATACATCGAACTCGGGCGCTGTAGACAGCGTATCCGATAAATCCTGCGTCTTTGAACCTTACAAAATTGAGTGTTGCGGAACATTTGTAATGACTTAGAGCAGGTACTTACGTCTTAGGCAAACTGTAGCTACCTACATATGTAGGTAGGTAGGTATGAGGTAGTCTCCAGGATGAAATTAGCAGGCAAGTCTGTGTTACTAAGAATAATAACTACATGTACTTCGTATCTAGGTCGGATCAACCACACCACATTTCCAGCTTCTACTACTATTCACCAAAATTTACAGATGAGGAAATTATCAATGTCGTACAGAAACTTCAATCACTTATAGATTTGTTTACCGCAGCATGTGCCAGTGTAGCAAATGAGTTGTGATCCGTGTAATATCTTTTCAATACGTGAGGTATCTACAATCGCTTTTGTGGTTGACCCCCAACGCAATCCTCGCAGTCAGAAATCTCCGTAATCACATAGCCTTGAATGGCTTAGGTCTTGAATTCGTCATCATGAGTTCGTCAAACCGCTGTAGATAGCCAACCCCCCTTTGAAAGCACCCCAGTTTTTATATAGAAATAGTGGTGTTGTAGTCTCGTGCTCTCTCCCCGTTGCGTCAGACACCAGGAGGAGCGACAATCTATATATCAGCGTTTCGCTTCACTGACGCGATATCACGCATTTCTCCGCGGTACTGTCTGAGCTTGTTGACGACGTAATTGATGTCTCCATACTGGTTTTGGTTCGCAGCATTCGTCAGGCCGGATAGCGCGAAGGCAATACCTGCGTCGAGCAGGGAAGCCAGCCTTTCGATATCACTAAGCTGCAAATCGCTCCAGTGTGCGCGAGCATCTAACACCAGCTGTTTATAGAGGGTGAAGGCTTCCATAATCTCCCGGTAGAGTCTTGTTTGCGGTGATTGCATTATGATCCTGCCAGAAGGATCGCCGAGATACGGCTGGGGCTCGTGAGGGTTTTCAGGCGGCATATCGGCTCGTCTCTTTCTGTGGATCTCGGTCGTTAAGTGGGTGAGGAATATGACGGCGACTAGTTGCCGATGGATACAACAACGATAGACTTGGGAGTGGATGGGGAGTGATGTGGATTTTTTTATGTTGTCGGATGGATGGATCAAAACGGTCTTGCAACAACGGCGCTGAATTTATACTGGCATTTGCAGTGCTAGTTTGCTTCTCACTACCTAATATCCCAGATGTTGTGACACAGATACGGAAGGCTCTGTCTGGCACCTCGGTAGTTTATTGGATCATTGACATATAAATCTGTGGAAGCGGCGTGCTGCCTGACGAGTTGTCTATTAATTATCACATAGGGCGGCACGTGGCTGCCGTAATCTCGTTGTATACCCCCTAATTCCGCCCTCTAGCAGCGAGGAACTTATATTTTATCGTTATAGCTCCTTCCGGAATTGGTACGTTGGCAATATTTATCTTCTAGTCATGTGATAATCCAGAATGAAGAGGGCTATGCCCTTTCGCGTTAAAATTTGTAGCCGTAGGGAAGGATCCTAGAGAGTACAATAATACTATGAGGCCAAAACAAGAAACGGATGATCACGAGTGAAAGCTATCCAGTCAGAAGAGTTAAAAGTACAGCGATATTTACTTGCGTTGTGCCCGTTCGAGTATTTTCACTTGTCCGTACTTTGAGATTTAGAGGTAATATCATCTCCATGATAACCGCTTAGGAAGACCCAACGAACAAAAGGTGTCACAGTACGTATATATGGGGAGACCGAGTGGTCAAGCGTCCGACTTGACAACGTTCTAATTTTGCGGTAGTGATGTGGCATATCGTCTCGTTCTTGTTCCGTGGCGGGGGGTGGCCTCAGTCGTAAAGCAACGTATGATGATAGCGAGTCACCACGCACACAATCCAAACGGATGGATCAAATACGAAGGCGTTGATAAGAATTGACCGTTGTCCTTTACACTACGAAACTCTCCTAATCATATTAGTTGTTAATGCTGACAAGCATCTCCGTATGAGGGGACAAAGGCACGACAAAGTTGTCTTTCGAACGTATCGCAACGTCATTGAACCACATAAAATTGACGATACGCCCATCTGTTCGGTTCGCTAGTCCATAACGGCGAGGAGAAGTTGTCCAAAATCCCACACGGTGCTTGCCCGGATGATTTCAAACCCAGCTAAAATTGTTGCATTGGTCAACGGCGTACAATCTCACTCGAGTGTCGAGACGCTTTCTATGGACCCACCTTATAAGTATGCCCCTATTTCCCCCGCCGTCTGACACATCGCAGTTCTGAAGCCATTCACGCGCGCGCCAATCGAACGAGTATACGATACTGTAATTAAAACAAAACTATTTACAATACTTTGGATCGATGTCGTACCTCCACATAATATTTCGACGTATGTTGGCCGAAAGATCGCATGTACACCATCTTGCCGAGGCATCCGCATCACTGCGAGCGATGAGCGATCTTGCGGTGCGGCCCGTCTCGGGAAAATCCTGTTCATATAAGTTAGAGATGGGCTACCAGGGAAGACCAACAGCGCTGTCAGGAATCGAACCGCTGATAAGTGTCGCCACCTAGCAGTTGGACATACCGTGGGCAGTAGCCATGAGGTTAGATGTCGAGTTAGGTTCGATGTCTAATAGCGCTATATGGTTATTCGATTTGGCTGATCTGTTCGATGCGGCCAAAAGAATATCTGGGGTAAATTGGGTCCTCGCTGCAAGAAGAAACCTTGAATTCGGGACGTGTTGCGGGACTCGAGCATGCCGTTGGTGCGCATATACACGATTTGCATGGGTATGCATAACGGCTCGCTATTATGCCGCGCCCGCCTCTAATACAATTCTAATTCCCACTACTTAGAATATGGTACCCCGTCAGGTGGTTTGTCTCATGGTCTCGGCATTACAAGCTCACACTACGATTCCTTGATCCTTTTCCTTCAATAATTTTCTCCTCATCCAACCTAGTGCTGCTGTTATGTGCCAATGATGAACTCACGGCCAAACTCTGATCCTGCGTTCCTCCAATCATGGCGCGAGTTCAGGGGCGAAATTGCCGAATAAGGCAATCCTTCCTACGGAGACGGCATTTGCCAAATGAAGATAGGACTCGATCATTATGACTCTATGGATATAATAGATTCTGACTGCCGGCGAGGGAGTCAAGTTGACAAGTGGAAGTCGATCGACAAGACATAGCGGGTGTAAAAGCATTGACGGAGCCGAGATATATCAATATGGTGACTATTCGAGCAGCAGTACTTGGCGCTCTGCCGCTGCTGGGCTCGGTGCTGGGCTACGCGAACCCGAAGACATGCACGGGAACTTGCACTAATTCTCACGACCCGGCCATCATTCGACGCTCCGATGGCACCTATTTTCGGTTCTCGACGAACGGAAAGATCGCCGTGCATACTGCGCCAGATATCACCGGGCCATGGACCTACAAGGGATCCGCCATCCCGGCCGGGTCTTCGATCAACCTGCCCGGCAACCAGGATCTCTGGGTGAGTTGGCAGCAGAGCGGACATCACTGATCAACACCGTGGAGCACATAGCTAACAAGGTGTGCCACACAAGGCGCCGGACGTCAGCCTAATTGATGGCACCTACTATCTCTACTACTCGGTGAGCCAGTTCGGGTCGCAGAACTCGGCGATCGGCGTGGCGACGTCGACAACAATGGACGTAGGATCATGGACAGACCACGGCGCAACAGGCGTCAAATCAAGCTCAGACAAGCCGTACAATGCCATCGATGCGAACCTAATCAGTGCCAACGGCAAGCTATACCTCACGTGGGGGTCATTCTGGCACGACATTTACCAGGCGGAGATGAAGTCGGCACCACTGACGCTGGCCAGCGGCGTCAGCTCATACCAGGTCGCATACGACCCGGCGACGACGGCCGTGGAGGGATCGTTCGTCTTCAAGAACGGGAATTATTATTACCTGTTCTACAGCAAGGGCCAGTGCTGCGGCTACGACCAGAATATGCCGGCGGCCGGGGGCGAGTACAAGATCATGGTCTGCCGGTCGTCCTCGCCAACAGGTGGTTTTGTGGATAAGAACGGCGCGGCCTGCACGAACGGCGGCGGGACCGTGGTGCTCGAGTCTCATGGCAATGTCTATGGTCCCGGTGGCCAGGGCGTCTACCAGGATCCTACCTACGGCCCGGTGAGTACCTACACATTAGCAAGAGTGGCGCCTTGCCATGACTGACATTAAAACCTAGATCCTTTATTACCACTATGTTGACAAGACGATTGGGTATGCGGACGGTGACAAGCGGTTTGGTTGGAACACTATCAACTTCTCAAGCGGCTGGCCTGTTGTTTAATGTCAACAGCGGGGGTAAGATCCAGAAACGCATTGTTGATGGATGATGGATAGGTACGCTTGGGTTATTTATAGTTCTTCAGTTGAGAAATGTACTTTGTAACATACTGCATCAAGGGGATTTCCGACGCCTTCCTGCATAGGGACTCATCGAAAATAAAAAAGTGCTTGAGATCTTCCCCATTCATGCAAGACCCTTAGACTTGAGAGCAGACCTTCTGGCCAGACCTCCAGCACTTACCTAACGCGTTTACGGACTAATTAGCTGCTGGAAATACAGGCCTCTTGTACTGGCTGGAATGGTAATCATATGAGCTATCATTGGCTGATCGCGGTTCCGCTAGTTCTAGACCAATCAGCAGAACGGTGATGACCAGCGCCAATGATGTCACGCAGGCAAACGGGCGAGCATTGGGCAACTTGGGCCTTACAAGATGGAACTGAAACCGAATAATACACTTGATATATAAAGGCCTCTATCCTCTAGCAAATATCTTCTTTCTGTTCCGATTCATACAGACACAGATCATCAGTCCATCAGCCTGATTGAGAATCCAGACTCGAACGACCTTTTTTTCCAAAAACAATCAAGACCCATTTACACACTTCTGCTTAGCCTCACCTACACGGCCCGAAATCACAATGGCAGCCCAAGTCACCCAAGTCACCATGGCTACACCCACTTGCTGCGGCAAGAACTCTGGTAGCGAGTGCATCTGCGGTAAGCGGTTATAAGAATACAGGCGCATTCATCTTCCACCAATCCATACTGACATGGTACGTGTGCAACAGCCAAGCAAGCGAAGTGCTCTTGCGGCAAGCAGTCCGCTCTCCAATGCGTCTGCCAAAATGCGACTACGGAGAACGTTGTACGCGGTCCCCGCTGCTCGTGCCGCGCTCGGCCTGCCGGACAGTGTACCTGCGACAACGCCGCCAAGGAGAACGCGGCGCCCGCCGGCAGCACCTGCGAATGCGGCGCCCGCCCAGCCGGCTCGTGCACCTGCGAGGCATCGGCTGGCGTTCCTAACCCCAATGAAATCGACTTCACGACGAAATAGAGGGCGACGTGACAGGCGATTCCTTAATCTTACGATGGTCAGACGACAACTACGCTACACGGCCAGGATGATAGGACAGGGATGGATGGTAATTACGACTCGGTTGAGAAGGACCAATCAATGCATTTCAGCGGACACAGGCGTTTGTGGTCAAAGGGATTGAGGCATTCGGCGTTTACACCAACATTTGAAGTCATGAAACTGCATGCATGCTCTGTTGAGCTATAAAATAAAACAAACTCATCGGCCCGCTCTTGTAGGCCCTTATTCAGTATGCTCCGTATTGATCTACTACTACCGTGCCCATTTTTCGAACGTGGCTTTCATGAAGTAGACCTGCAGGCTACATCGAAAAAGTGTTCAATACTACTACCTACTACAAAGCAGGTACACCCTTCTGCAACTTCCAAAGTTATTGAAGTGCTTATTTATTTGTAACTGGAAGGAGCAACTGAAGGAAGTGGAGCAATTGCCGGAGAGTAAAACGTTCCCTGCTCAGGTACCTAAGTACCTATGTACTCTTGGCACGCTGGCTCTTGGAGCCCCACAGGCAAGGTATGTAGCTTTTCCTCAGTACTCCGTAACTCGCACCCGAACTGTCGTACTGCAAAACCACCTGTTAAAGCGCGTCTAAAGCCTTCCGCAGCGCGGATAATACTTAGTCACCTACAAGTGGTAGGAGGCTTAGAATTGCACCGCAGTCACGATTGGTACATAAAGTAGATACCTTAGTAGTATGCAGCGGAAGACATATGAGTACATGTGTGTAGGTACTTAGGTACATATACAACGTACAGGGAGGTGCTGGGAGGAAGTGGAAGCTACTGTGGGGCTTACACGCTGTTATGTCCACCCAAGCTCCAGCGCGTCATGTATCCCGTGACCTGGGTTATGATTGGCTCTCGCAAGCTCTTTTCCTGCCCTTGGGTGCCTAGTACTTCTGCCTAGGGGATCGGTAGACCTTAAGGCCGAGATTTTTTTTTTGCGCAAACTGATCCCTGCCCACTGTTCTTTCGCAACAACAGCGCGGTGACCAACAATCCACACAACACAAAGCGTGCCCTCGTGTCAACACTGCCGCTTGTTTTTCCCAATTCATACAGTCTCTTTCTCGCAACCGCGACAATCGTCTTTCGAACATTGTGCCGATAGTGAACAGCATTGTTTGTCTCACTCGCACCCTTACATTCTCACCTTCTCTAAATAACTACCAGACACTCAAGTTGTCCACCACCCGCAAGTTATCGCGCGGTTAAGCTAGGTAGCACACCATACTTGTCAGGCGCGACCTCATTGATTACCTTCGACGTGTCTCGATCCTTCTTCGACTCTTCTGCTCCTATCCTTCTTCCGCTTCGCGCGACGCCACCGCATACACATCTTCCATCACTATCCAGATCTCCCTCGCACCAATTACCGCAACACACCTCCCATTACCAGCAGCGACGAGGATCTACGACCACAGGAGTCAACCCCTTCAACCAGTCGCATCTCTATCCTTCCACATCATAATTGCACCGCGCGTGGCAAAGAGCATCATGGCTCCGAAAGCAAAAGCGCCGGCGAAGCCCGCGCAGAAGAGCACCGTTAATGGTGTCAAGGGCGCTAAGATTACCAAGTCTCAACCCGCAGCGAAGCAGTCGAAGGCAGCTGCCGCTTCTAAAGCATCTACCAAGACTAAACCTGCCACAAAAGCAACCGCATCTAAGCCCGTTCCCAAGGCCGCGTCCAAAGCAGCCGCAAAGTCCAAAGCAGCTCCTGCCCCGAAGACCAAGGCGGCCGCCGCGAAGGGCGTTCAGAATAAGAATCAGAACGGAAAGCGTGCGATGGATGAAGACGGTGATGCAGTCCACAGCTCTGCCGAGGAAGCCGAGCGCAGACCTCAGAAGAAGGCCCGCCGTTCTGCTACCCCACAACCACAAGGCCCAACAGGCTGGCGCAAGGAAGTCCTGAAGAAGCGATTTTATGATGAAGTCATCAACAATCCTGTTCCTACTTCTGTCCTCGATGTCTTTGTCTTCGGAGAGGGCAGCTCTGGCGAACTCGGTCTTGGCAGCAAGAAAACCGGAGGTAAAAAGCCCATCGACGTCAAACGACCGCGCCTTAACCCCAATCTCGGCCCTGACGTCGGCATTGTTGACATTGCCTGTGGAGGCATGCATGCTATCGCCCTGACCAAGGCCAACCGAGTTCTCACATGGGGCGTCAACGATGACAAGGCCCTCGGTCGTGATACTACTTGGGCAGGCGGCGTGCGTGATGCCGATGCCGAAGAGTCCGATTCTGACGACGACGACGATACCGGCGTCAATCCTCGCGAAAGCACCCCGGCCTATATCGACAATGGCGAGCTAGATCCCTCCGACGTCATCTGCAAGGTCGTTGCCTGCGATTCTGCTTCATTTGTGCTTACTACTGACGGCTTGGTCTTCGGTTGGGGAACATTCCGTGGAGCCGACGGTATCATTGGCTTTTCCAACGACATCAAAGTGCAACCGACTCCTATGTTGATTGAACCGCTACGAGATATCACCAATATTACCTGTGGTTCCAACCATGTGATTGCCCTTGATGCTTGGGGCAAGGCTTGGACTTGGGGAAGTGGTGGTCAGTTCCAGCTGGGCCGAAAGCCTCTCACACGCCACGGTAACACATTGGTGCCTCAACCTTGTGGTTTATTCACCAAGAGACATCGTGCTGTTGATATTGCTGCCGGATCGTATCACAGTTTCTACGTTGATAATCAACAACGTGTGTGGTCGTGGGGTCTAAACAACTATTCCCAGACGGGCCACCATGACGCCACCGGCGAGGATGATGCAATGATTCTCCGACCCAAAGTCGTCGACTCCCTCACTGATGCCGACATCAGCATGATCGACGGTGGAGAACATCATTCAGTTGCTACTACAAACGATGGGAAGCTCCTGACATGGGGTCGTGTCGATGGTCACCAGGTTGGCCAGCCTAAAGACCTATACACAGAAGAGAACGCCATGTTTGATGAAAATAATAAACCTCGCATTCTTCTCAAGCCTACTCGAGCTACAGGTATGGTGATCCCACTCCGGCCCGGTGCCCCAGCTGGGGAGTCACAGCTAACCAATCGAACAGAGATGGATGCCAAAATTGTTGCCGCCGGCGTGGATACAAGCTTTGCGATTGATTCTACTGGCCACGTATATTCATGGGGCTTCTCGGCCAACTACCAGACCGGGCAAGGCACCATTGAGGATATTGAGGTGCCAACACTTATTGACAATTCGGCAATCCGAGACCGAAAAATCGTGTGGGCTGGCGCTGGGGGCCAGTTTTCCATTCTCGCCGCCGAAAGGGACCCGGCGAACAACTCCACAAACAGTCCAGAGGCGAAAAAGTAGCGTATCAGGAGGCCGTTTACTCACCGACGTTTTCCCGATGGCGTACACGATATCCAGGCAGACTCGTCTAGCAGTCATAGACAGACATGAAAGTATCGACGGCGGCAGGATGCCGGCGCCCGGCGGTAGTGCGCAGACAGATCTGTCGGGGTCGACCTTTTCCTACCCTTCCCATTTGCTCTTCTCCACTTGATTCCCCCCTCTCTCCACTACTCTCCATACCGAAAAATACTTGTATACCTGGCATTGGATTTGACACTAAATGATGTTATGAAGAGAAGAAGAATGTCACAGCCTGGCAGGTATAGCGATCCACGACCCACAAGGAGCGCATGGAAATTCTCGTCGCCACAGCGAACAGCGAGGTTGCTATTTGAGGTCTAGCACACTGTGAAGGGTCATGGAAAGCTGATGATTGAAGAAGTCGGACGTTAGTGTCGTCCTATCGATGTTTGTTTAGCATTTGCATTGTTTTTCTGTTTACCAATGTTTCTAGATACTAGTCTCAACGATGGAGATGCTGTCTCTGCCAGTTGAGATTCTGCATAGGACTGCATCGCACAAGAAATGCAAGGCGTTTGTTTATTACCGTCACCAGTATCCGTGATCAGAAAGTGAATGCACGTAGGAGACTTGATTGATGTGTTCTTGATCGAATCCACCCTGTAACTAGGTATACTCATTGCCTCGGCAGCCAATATGGCCACTGAAGAACAATCATGTTCAACACCGAGGTCTGTATAAATAACCGGCTTGGCCAATCCCCTAGCACGTATGAACATTTTTCCTCCCGGTGAGGTAACCATACCATCCAACGTCTGATTCATAAATAGTCTATTAATAAATATGTATGCTTTGATGTGTTCCCAGCATTCAAACCAGTTACCGGGGAGCCCAACTCGGTCCCATGGGAAGAGGCCGGTCTGGTATGGAGATCAGGACGATCGTTGATGAAATGGGATCGAGAGATGCATGGTTCATTTGGGGCCTTGCAGAGGACGTTGCTAAAATTATAGTGCCAAGGAGGCCGGAGTCTAGAGTTCCGAACGGGAACGTACACCTTCTAGGCCGTTTATGATAAGTTTTCGTTTTCTACTTATAACGGCATGTCGACACGGTATCGCGAACTCAATCGACTCCCAATGGCAATTGGAGTTGCAATGATACTTTCATGTGTGAAGCTGATAAGGAGGGCGTGTCTGCTGTTGCCATAATGCAACTTCGTACCTGAAATGTTGTCATGCAGTAGCAATTTCGACCGGGTGCCTACATATCACAATATGGTCAAGGTCGGATCAACGCCAATCAAAGTCCTTCGAGAAAGGGCGAGAATTTCTGCAACACCTTGGCTTGGCCAATAGCGAAGATAACCATCAAAGTAATCATTGATCCTTGATCGCTTCACGGGATGGCGAGTATCGCCCTCGTAGGGTAACTACGCGGGCATGCGGCGGTTAATTACCTACATATGAGAACCTTACCCGGCGAATAAGGGGTTGCTCCGAATCTCTCCATCTCATGAGAACATCGGCCGAGCACAACAGAACAGACATTAAGCTTTGACGGCATAGGGGTGTCGGTGGATCATTACGAAGGCCTGACTGATGCGTTTCCCATTGGCAACCATTGGGTAAATAAATATGGCTTGTGAATATTGTGACACGCCTCTTGGCGGCGAGAATGATGCCATGAGCCTACCGGATCTCATCTTCGTGGCGCGACGTCTATTACCACCCGTATCACCATGTTCGGCCACCTGAGGGTTTCGGCATGGCTGCTGCTCTTCCAAGCCATCACTTCTTCGCATGCGAAGCTGAACTGTCCGTTATACGGCCTTGGATATCCTAAACCTAAAGACCTCTCTATAGAAGTTGGTATTGGCAATACCAAGGCTGCTTTAGACTCTGTGTTCGGACAGTACATCGACAATGCCAACAACACGGGCTCCGACCGGTTCTCGTACTCGGTCAACGTCTTCACGGCGAACGAGGACACGCCGCTATGGACGCACTACTGGACGGCGAAGAATCTAGAGTCCCTGAACACGACCGGCGTGCGGACAATCGATGGCGACACGGTCTTTCGCATCGGCAGCCTGACCAAGATCTTCACGATGCTGACGTTCCTCGCCGAGGTGGGCGACGCGTCGTGGAATGAGCCCATCGCCAAATACATCCCCGAAGTCGCGGCTTTGATGGAGGACGGAGCCGACACGTCGCATTCGCTCACGACGCCGGATTGGGGCGCGATTACCATTGGGTCGTTGGCGAGCCAGATCTCCGGCTTGATGAGAGACTGTGAGCACGTGCGGTGGTATCTATCTACGTTGGAGTTGTTGCTGAATAGATGATTGCCAGACTCGCTTCTCGGAGAGCTCACGCAGAGCGCTAATCAGTCTTCGCTCATGGCAATTGGTCTACCGGGGCTCGACGGCGATGAGATTCCGCCCTGCGGGAGCTATCCTGTTTGTGATAGAGCTCGTGAGTGCCATTGCATCTTTTATAACATTTTCAGTTATCCCATGCTACCGTGATCAAGCTTATAGCGTTCTATTTCAAGCTAACATGCGTCATATTTCCTAGAATTCTTCGCCGGGCTCAAGAGACTCCCACCGTCCTTTTCGCCCTTCGTCACGCCAGCTTACTCGGACATCGGCTACGTCCTGCTGAGTTACGCACTCGAGTCGATGACGGGAAGGCCGTTCCGAACATCTTTCGAAGAAAAGCTCGTCAAGCCACTGAACCTAACTCATACGTTCTACACCACGCCCAACGATTCCCTAGGCGTGATCCCGGGTGGCAGGTACCTGACAACATGGGCCTTTGACATGGGGAATGAATCGCCGTGAGCTTATTCTCTAGTAGAAGTATGGATTTGAGCTCGGTGGCTAACTGTCTACCAGCACGGGGGGCATATATTCGTCAACGACGGACATGGCGAAGGTGGGAAGAGCTATCCTTAAATCAACCCTGCTGCCCTGGCCGGTAACGCACCGCTGGCTGCGACCAGTGACACTCAGCTCGGATCCCTATTCAGCCGTAGGTAGTCCGTGGGGTGTTCGGCGGATTAGCCAGCCGCATACTGTGATTCCGCGGAGTAAGTGAACCTCCATTCAATCAACTAGCTTTACGTCCTCGTTTTCCCCAAACTCCCATAACACCGCACCAACTAATACACACCATTGCCTTAAAGACGCAAGCTACGACTGGACAACAACATTCAACAAACTCGGCAGCATCGGGAAATACAGCGCCCTACTCGCCGTGATCCCCGAACTCGACATCGGCTTCTCCATCGCCGCAGCGGGCGACATACCCGCGAGCCTAGTCCTCGACATCGCGGACACGTTATCGGACACATACCTGCAACTTCTCCCCGCAATCGCGCAAGCGCAAGCGAACTCGACATATTTCGGCGAATACCGCAGCGCGGACGCATCTATAAACTCCACACTCTTCATATCCGTGAACAACACCCTCCCGGGTCTGGGCGTGGGCCCGTGGATCAGCAACGGCACGGACATGCTGAGTCTGGCGGTCGCGCTGGGCCAGAATATCACGCAGGACTACTGGGAGCGCATCGTCCCGAGCGCGCGGCTGTATCCGACTGGGTTGTGGGATCCCTTGCCTGATGGGGGGCGAAGGGTGGGGTTCAAGGCGGTTTTTGAGGATCTTAGTGCTCCGGACCTGAGTCTGGCTGATACGCACAGACCTTTCACGACGGATTGCTCCACGTGGATATATGTGGGTGGGATTGTCTATGGCTCGAGGCCGTTGGATAGCTTTATTTTTGATGTTGCGGCGAATGGGACGGTGCTGGCGGTTGAGAATGCCGCGCTGAGGAATCGCATGGTTAAGGTGGTCTAGCCATGAGGACCCTTACAACTTTGGACAAGACGATATTAGTCTTGGCGGGCAGTAGAAACAGGGCTCGTAGGGGTTGCTTGATAGATTGCTTGATGAGCTGTCTTATGTATGGCGAGGGATTGAAGTTCTTGGGTACTATACTATATAACGGATACACGTGGGCTTGCATTTGTATGTATACGATATCAATTTATGTTTTTGTTATGCTTGGATTGATAGTTGAGTTCACGATAGGGGAAGTCTGTTGAAAGCGTATTGATACTTCACAGCCTCAGTGATGGTACTCCGTATGTGAGTGTATTGTCCCTGGATCCCGTTCGCTCTCTTTGGTCTCTTAGTTTTTCATCATATTCATATTGTGAGTGCCTCATGTGCAATACTACTCGACGGAGGGCCATGGTTCCAAGGTTGTTGAAGTGGTTCGCGGGCACTGCGCGTGACAGGAGCGCGGAAGTCTGGCGCAGATAATTGAGTGCAGGGGCGACCGATCTAACCTTTGATGGTCTAGACTGTTCGTTTGCCAAGGATTTGATCTCCCCCTGTTTATACACATAATAGCGACTCCCCGCTATTAGGCAGGCGCGCTAAGCTCTCTCAAGTGCCGGCCGGAGTTGATCGCCGGACCAGTTCTTTCAACCTTTTACTGCGTACTTCGTAGGTAAGAACGTGAGTAAATACTACCGATCACCAGATGAAAGAAAACCTATCAAACCTTGGAATAACAGATCCCTTACAGTGCTTCCTATCGCTTGATATGACCACTTTCTCCGGAACAGCTAGCTTCGTGAACATAGAAGCCGGCCGGTGGATTGGTGTAGAATGCTACGGAAAACACGATCCCGGCAAGCCATCCAGCCCAGCCTCTGTCTCGTCGCAGCATGCAACCATCAGCTAGTGTGGCCAATGGCATGAAGCTGCGGCTGATCGCGACCAGATGCTCTGCGCATTTGCGCACAGCGTCTAAGTGCGTAAATGTTCCCGTATGTATATCCCACGCGCAGAGCCAGCGCCCCATGACATAGTTAAGACGCCTTGTTCAGGCGACAACGTCAAGCCAGAGGTGCTTGTCGCATTAGTTCTTCTCTTCTCTTTTTGAGTATATACGTTGCGTCTGATCGCCGCCCAATTTCAACAAGAAACGCTACAGGGTGATCCTGTCGCCTCTCGTGGACCTACCACTTTTAGTTGCAGAGATTTGGAGCGCTCGTTAGATATGGAAAGCATTTTCAACAGCAACATTGGCAATGACATTGACGACGGTCAGGCACCCGCCAAACGTGCTCTAAAGCGGAGAGGCTGCACGAGTGAAGATATCCTACGGCTACTGGTATACAGTCCGCTGGAGAACAAGCCATTTGTTCCAAACGGGGCCCTGGAAGAATTGATCACATTTGACGCTGTCACCTCGACCTTGGCTGCTGTTGGGCTCACTGTTGGAGAGCAACGCTGCCTCGCTAGAGTGATTGTTGAGAAAGGAAAACGAATATTCGCAATACTCGTGTTCATCAATCAGGTGAGCGAAATCAAGACTCTGTTTCGCGAAGGCTTCACCGACGAGAAGCTCCCAGTTGCATATCAAGCCGAAGGCGACGATAGCTGGAAAGTCAGGTCGTATCTCCCAAATTCAGACAAGCTCACGCAAGATCAAGGCTGGGTATTTTTTCAGCGGTGGGAAAAGACTACGATATTCAGCTTCTGCGAGCGACAGTGGATGTTCCTATCTCCAATCTTTCGCAGGGACCAGTTCAAATATATCTTGCATCGGAACACAATTCTGCCCTTTGTGTCGGATAAAGGGCAGATAAAACAGTCATTTTTCAGCATGGTTTTCCACGTGGAAGTTCATGCTGCTCATCAGTCATTTAGACCAGTGAGTACTGCAATACATTGCGCCCAATCTGACAAGTCTGACACTTCGGACTCCCAAGGGCCTTGATCGCCCACTCGATTGCGCGATCAAAGAACTCGCAGCTCCTGATATAGAAAACACTTTTGAGAAAGAATCCAATGCTCTTGCTTGCATGAGAGATATAGATCACAAACATCTCATTACATGTATTGCAGCAGTTCAGAAAGAGCAGAGATACTTCTTCGTCTTTCCCTGGGCCGACGGGGGAAATCTTCGTGAATTTTGGGCCTCCGACAACTGCGCAATGCCAAACACACAGAGCTTGCCATGGGCTATTTCACAGATGCGGGGGCTCGCTGATGCCCTAACTGAACTTCACAATATCAATACACGCCATGGTGACCTCAAGCCGGAGAATATCCTTCGATTTTCTGACGATACTATCAAAGGCCATGGACGACTTGTAATCGCAGATGTCGGCCTGGCTAAAGTTCATACCAATACGACACGGTCGCGAAACTTCCCGACGTCAACAGTGACTGGTACGGCGCGCTACGAGGCACCAGAAGCTTTCCTGTCAGGCCAATCACGCTCGCGGGCGTATGATGTATGGAGCATGGGATGCATTTTCGTCGAATTTGTAACTTGGCTCTTACATGGATCAGAGTTACTCCAGAAGCTGAATTCTTCATTCGAGTCCTTCGCCCATGACACACAAGGCGGAATGATATCGCCACTCGATCAAGTCGCCCAGAATTGGATGGACCACATGCTTCGAGATCCTCGGTGCGCACGAAATACTGCTCTTGGGGAGATCCTGAACTTCACTAAGCGTCGATTATTGGTACCCATCCAGAGCGAAGGAAACGAACCTTCACGTGCAACTGCAAAAGAGCTGCTTGACCATCTTGTTTTTATTGAGCTCCGTTGTTCTAATAACGAAGCCTATCTTTTTGGCTCGGATGACTGGGAAGAATTAGGAAGAAGTAATCTGTCTCGCTTCAACCTAGGCGCATCGCTATTGTTACTCCACACAATTTCTAAGGGTCGTGAATTGACACTTCAGATCAAGCGAGGCAAGAGAGCTACACCGTTGTGTCAGTGTATAGGAAAGAATGGCAGCACCGAAGCATCCTACGTCCTTCAGAAAACATCGCCAGAACCCACAACTGTCGAAATAGAGCCCAAGGTCACAGCAGAGCCCAGTGCGAACTCTGAGCAGCCTTTGCTAAGTCAGCTGGCGCCGCCACCAGCAATAGAGACGACACAAGAATCATCTTCTCGGGATCTACCAATTGAAAATCCCGGTTCGGATACAGAGACCGATCTCAGGCACAAAAGTTCAAGGTCAACAACATTCGACTTCAGCTCAAGCGAAAGCTGCTGGAGTGCTAGTGCCAGTTCTGGGTACAGTCATGATAGTGCAAGCTCTCTTGGCGAGGAAGTAATGGAAGGAGCTTCACAAGACGATATAGTATTGGAAAATCTTGTCAAGCATAAAACGGAAGATATGACGAACAAGACAATGGCTTGGTTTTCATGCGCACTTGGTTCCAGCCTCACTCTCGCAGCATACCAACGAGGGGAAACTTCAGCAGCAGGAAATGCTGCTCCATGTCCCGGTAAATTAGTCGGCGACGATGCTAGGCAACCTCCCACGCAGAAAAAGCGGAAAGGAATAGGGAGAGACAAGAAAGATGAAAGTGACGATGGCGAAGACAGTGCAGAGGAAGACGACCGCAAGGGCAAAGGCAAAAAGAAGCCCAGGACGAGCGTCAATCGCAGCAAGAAGCTTGCTTGTCCGTTTTTCAAGCGAAATCCAGAGCTTTACGGCAAGAACATGACGTGCCGAGGTCATAGTTGGGGTACTGTCCATCGCGTCAAGTATGAAATCGCCAGAATTCCATGAATCGTATTGATTACTGACAGTGGTTAGGGAACATTTGTTTCGCGTTCACATGCAGCCGGAGGGCCGATGCCATCGTTGCCTCGTGGTATTTGAGGACGTTTCATGTCTTCAACAACACCAGCGGCAACCTACACCATGCCCCATCGCCGAAAACACCGACGGCGAGGCTTATATTGATGCGAAAACGGCCCAAAAGCTCCGGCGCAAGAGTACCAAAGGGCTGTTACCAAAGCAGTCCGAATTCGTGAAATGGAAAGAGATGTTTAGCCTACTCTTTCCAGGCATTGAACCTATTCCGAGTCCTTGTACGTACTGTGAACGGTCAGCAAAAGGAGTTTATGAATTGCTAACACCTATCGCGCAGATTTCGATGATGCCCAGGAAAAGAGGTCGGAACTCGAAGTTATCCAAGATTTTTCATCATTCGCTGTTAGGGAGCTGAGGGCTGAGATGGAGAAACATATGGTTGAATCCGGAATTGAAGAGTCTCTCAGAGCTACACTATTCAAGCACTTCCAGAGCTCTCAGTCCAAGATCCAGAAAAAATACTTACAAAAACAGCGACATGATTGTTCCACTGCTACTGAATCAGAGGGAGAAAGCCCTCCTGAGAACGCAACGGCACAAAAAGTCGAAGAACGCTCCCCCCACGGCGGCTCTCATGATGAGTCGGGTAAAGAAAACGATACTCGGAACGTAGGGGGAGGAGAAGATATTAATCTCATTGCTTTGGATAGCGGTTCTTCAGGCACTGACAATTCACCCAGTCGGGGCCTTCATGACGAGAACCTCATCCCAAATTTGCTTCCTAATATCAACCCCTATGATTTCTTCTCAGAAATCGCACCAATTGCGTCAGTTAACCCGTCGAACTACACAGCCCCAGCTTCATTACAAAGCACGGCGCAATACCCAGTCCACAACAACGCTATGAATGACAACAGGGTCAACCCAGCATTGTACTCAAACATGCATTCTTTTGCCCAGAATTTATCCCGGTATTTCCCAGTGGTATCCGACACCGCCCCAGCTGTCCTCTCATCAACTGAGCCCGGGCAATACAACTTAGCCTCCAATGCACCGGATCCCGATCTAACACCGGTACCGTCTCCGATCAGAGGAAGAGCCAATGCTGCTGCTGCGCTACCATCATATGCACCATGGCACCAGACGAACTCTCTTGGCCTGCCTGAAGCTGCTGGTCGACTCCAAAACATGCACTATAACCGCTATCTGGAAGCTGGCGGAATGGGTGCCAATTCACGTATGGGATACCCAATATCCCAACTCGAAGCTAGCTTCGCATACAATCAACCCTCTCTTGAGCAATGCCTTGTTCCACGATTTTATGATTCTGGATACATCACCTCAGCTAGTCAGACTACGGACCGCCTCGATGATGCACTCCTTAAGAAACCTGTTTCTAAAGATTGCGAGCCCGAGATGCCTCCGAAGACCTACTCGCAAGCGTGACGCAGATAGATAAAGTTGGGGCATTTTTCGCATTCCGAAAGAGCGTACTAAGTTTGCCAGCCTTACGGTTCATCTTACTATATCACTCATTGGTCTTGATACGGGTCGTATCAGTTACACGATGTAGGAGGCTCCTGAAATACAAGAGAGAGCACGATCCAATGCACACAGGATAGCCGATCGTATTTCACGACACAAAAAGCCTACTTGATAGCCTAATTCGTTCCCTAAATTGATACAATTCCTCTCAAACATCTTAACATGAAGCAACGCTCGGGACATTCTGGCAAGATCCGTATTTCTTGCCACCGCTGACACTGACTCCCGACCATGTCCAGCCAGAGCAGGCCCCGCTACCGCAGACGATGGCGACGTTATAAGCATCGCTCTCCACGCCGCCGGAACCAGTGATGTTTTCGATAACAAGATCGGTGATGGGAACGCCGCTGGTCGGGTCGCCGTGTAGGTCACCTCCGTCGTAGTTTTGCTCGATCAGGATGCCATAGCTGTACACGATGTGAGGTTAGTTCACTTGACAACAAATACTAATTTGATCAGCGTTTAGGAAGAATATTCGTACTTCTCAATGTCAGATAAAGTGATACCGCTATACGTCACGCCCTGGATCGTGCCCGTGGCGCCTGCAACGGCTTTGATTCGAATACCTATAAGTTACGCGCTTAGTAATTGTAACCGCACCCCGTAACACACACATTGTCGAGGCAGAGAGAGGAGTACGTACCATTCTGCGACTTGGTGACAGTAGAGTCCTTGAACGTAACATTCTCGACAGTATCATCATCCCGTCCTCCAACGGAGCCGATGGACAGCCCATGGCCGCCAGAGCAAAGCCCTCCCGAGAAGGTGATATCCTGCCAAACCACATCAGTATCCTTCCCCATACACTCTCACACCAACACCCGCATACTTACCGTCCCCGAGTTCACAGCAACGCAATCATCCTGATTATAAACCTTCGCCCCCGTAATCGTGACCCCCGAACTCGACCCAATATCAAATCCATCAGTATTATGTCCGCCCTCCGAGTCTCCGGCAGAATTATCAATAACCATATTCGTCACCGTCAAACCATCACAACCATTAATGCTGACGGCCTGCACGGGTGTGTTCTGGATGTTCAGGTTCACGATCGACGATGAACCTGTCAAGTCGTGCGCCGCGAAGAACTTGGGCTTCGTCTTGCCGCCGTTCCCCCCTTCGCCGTCCCACCACCGCGCTCCGTCCGGGTTTAATACCGACCCGCTGGCGCCGGTGATCGTGATGTCTTTCCCTTCGATTTGTAGAAGGGGACCCGTCCATTCTTTGTACCCCCAGGTCGTTGTGCCTTCGAAAATGACCTACATCCGGATTCAAATCATTAGACTCAGGCTTTGACTGCCGTGGAAGTTTCACAGGGCATGTATGTATGTGTGTAAGTGGTCGTCTTACATGAGTGCCGTCCTCAAGATCAGAGAGGTCCAGCGTGGTACCCGATGGCACGGCAACATTGGACAGCACAATAGTGGCGCACGACCCCTGCGACTTGCTAGCGGATGAAGCGCCGTTGGAGCCGGAGAACGTGCAGCTCGCGCGCTTCTGGAGGGCGTTGTCCAAAGAGGGCGCCGGGGTGGGTGCAGGGGCCGCAACGGGACTTGCGAGGGCACCGGTGGCCCCAAGGGCGAGGAGCAGGAGGGCTGGGGATCTGGAGATCATGTTGGAAAAGGGATGTGGCTGGGCTGGGGTAGAGAGACAAGCTTTCTGGCGTGCAGTAGGCATGGCTCGGCATCTTGGCCAGCAGGCCTTCTTATAAGAAAATCATCGTGTAGCTCCTCTTCGATTGCTACGCGAGGTAGTGTCTAGTATGCGGAAGCCGGTGAATCCTACTTTTCGTCATCTCCGAGCTAGGTGGTGGGAAACTCCCGAGAATATCCTCCAATTGAATGATTGTGACTATTTCATGCATGGTCTTTTCCACCACCACCGGATTCTTATACTTTAAGGCTGTCTCTAAATTGATCTGACATGATTGTCTCCCGATTTGATACACAAGCCAATATTCCTAAATTGAACATTCATTTTATCTGTACCATTCATATTTCTGCTTTCAGTTTTTGACTTTCTACTCAGGAAACGGCTCGACAGTCCGACCTCGCTTTCAAACGACCTCGGCTCGGGCGCTTGCTTGTTTCTTGAAACAGCAAGTGCTAAAGCTGTGTTACGGACCGACCCCAGGTTTTGTCCAGGTCTATATCCTTAATCCAACCTAAGATCATCCACCAATGATGCTCGTCCGGGGCCGTTGCCGGTGGACTAGACCGGTCTCAGATCTCAGATACGGCAAAGCTCCGCCGGCCACTTGCACTAGGGCCGCGTGGAAGCGTCCTCAGGAGCCTGGCTATACCACGATGGTTATTGGAACTATCGGAACGTAGCTTACATACACCTTTTCTGTATAGTGACAGAAGATATAGACAGGGCACTTGAAGCGATTCCTGTCGGGCTAATTCTTGCCGAGCTCGAATTGGTTCCGTCAATGGCATTGTATCTGCATTGTTAGAGTTAACTGGATAGAATTAGGTAAGTCTCCTGACCGGAGCGGTGCCCGTAAAATAGCGTAGCAATGGCCCCCAAGTCGAGATCTCACGCTATTTCTTAGCGCAGTGACCACGCTCGTCACTAGACAGCATCCTCAGGGGTAGTTTCCTTCTCCATCAATTCTAACTCATCTTTCTCCATTCCCGTCATTCCCGTCATTCCCGTAGTTGCTGCCTCCTCTATGTCGTAGCTTCCGCTGTGGGCGATCGCTGACGCCAATCACGGCAGGTCTAATATGATGATCCCTGGGTAACTTTCCTACGTAGTTCTATTCCCTTCATCACTTTACAGACCGTAGTCTCACATGCCCACACCCATTGACTCCCCATACTCGCTCGTCGCTATTGGATTATCGAGTGACTGTGATAATCCGACGAAGAGACAGCCCTCCATCGTTTCACGTAGACGAGTCACCTCGAGCAAGACGCCTACCCTCTCAGCAAGGCTTGCGATAATGAGGGGCACGTATATCAATTCAACATGGAGAATTGAATCAATGGGTATCATTAAGGTACCTAATCCATAAGCCCTAAGTTATGAGCCTACTCAATTTCATGGGCTTGGACCCTAGCCCGGAAGCTATCACGAAATACCTAAACCGACAGACCAATTCGTATCGGCAAACTTAGTGCAACGAAGGATGAGAAATAAATGCAGAACTAAGAGCAGAGTATCGGTTGCCGGCCATGTGGCAAGATGATGAAACGGAAAGCAATCCATTTTCTCGCCCACAACATATTGTCTCGAAACCAGCTAGCCGCCCATTAAAAAGCCGTCCACCCATCCACCACAGGCGATCAAGGCCTTGAGCTCATCACTCCGGCTCGTCCATCAGCAATTATGCTTCAACGTCAAGATTAAGAGCTAGGGTGAGCTACATCCTTCTCCGTCTCCGGAGCGGTAGCTGTCGACGTGGCGACGCCCCTGTCTCTACCAGGAGCCACAACCTTGACCTCTCCGAATTCGATGTCCCGCGCCAACTGGTCCAGTCGGCTTGTCTTCTTGTGCGTTTTCCACGCAGGACGGCCCGAATCAAACACCTCGTCCATCTCCTCGAGCGTGTAACCCTTGGTCTCGGGAGCCATGAGCGTCATGTGGATGCAAGCCGCGCCGTTGAACGCCGCGAAGATCATGTACATCTTCCAGTTGATGGACCACAGTAGTGGCGGGACGGCAAAGGCGAGAATCATGTTCCAGAACCAGTTGGATGCTGTCGACAAGCTAACGGCCTTGGCACGAACCTTGCTGGGGAAGATCTCAGGGGGATAAGTCCACGAAACGGGGCCCCAAGTCGTCGCGAACGCGGCCACGAAAAGATACGAGACGGCAACGACGCCCTTCGATACGTTCGGCTTGTCTTTGACGATCCAAGTAATATCCTTGCTACCGGAGCCGTCGTTCGGCTGGCCGTAACCCCCTTGGAGACCACCTGTGCAATTCGTTAGTCCCACGAGCAGCTCGCAACCCAGATTTCTTTCGTGGTGATTCGAATACGTACCAGAGATAAATAAGAAGATCATCATGAGAAACGATCCGATAATCATTGCGGGCCGGCGACCGAACCGGTCAAGATATATGATAGCCGGCAGCGTAAGCGCGACGTTGATGACATATTGAATTGCCGCCGTGGTAAGGGGCGAGGCAATCTGAGCACCCTCCATGATATACACGATATAGTACATCATGATGTTCATTCCGCAAAGCTATATCACAGAGATTGTCGATTAGCACAAAGAACGGGCATTTGCGGGACTCCAACGTACCTGCGACCACATCTGAATACTCATGCCCAGGATGACACGGCGGAAGATACGCGGCTGTACCAATGCCTTGAAGCTGGATACAGCTTCCTCTCTCTCAAAACGTAGAGCATCTTCAATTTCTTTGAACTCAGCCAGGACCTTGGGATGGTCGACGTTGCCTTGGCCATGGAGTTTAGCTAGGACTTGAATAGCCTCCTCCCAGCGATCTTTGGAAGCCAACCAACGGGGACTGTACGGGAAGAAGAACATGCCGAAGAATAGGAATGCAGCGGGTATGATCTGAATACCCCAAGGGATGCGGAAAGCGGATGTCGGCTGATTGGGGTCGTCGGGTCCACCGCCGACCTGCGCAGCGCCATATTGAATGAAGTACTGGATCAGAATCCCCCAAGTGATGGCCCATTGCATGAGCGAGACGACGCGGCCGCGGATCTCCTTGGGCGCAATCTCGGACTGATAGACGGGCACGATGGCCGAAGCGATACCGACACAGACACCTGCAATAACACGACCGGCACAGAGCATTCCGACGCTAGTGGACGCGCATTGAATGCTAAAACCATCAGTCAGTGTGCTCACATAAACTTCATGGCCCCCACGTTCGTGATACAAAAATGGACTTACATTGAACCGAGGATCCAAATAAGGCAGGAGGTCTGTATAGCGACCTTTCGCGAAAAACGATCTGCGATGAAGGAGCTCATAAGTGATCCTATCAAACATTTAGCCAGCTGTTCCCTAACCGCCCCTCAGCCTATCTCCAGTACGGATTTCACATACCAACAAGGGATCCAGCGGGCATCGAAGCCGTGATCCCACCTTGGGTGTACGAGACCGGATGGCCGAAGTAGTTCTTGTAGGCCTCGGTGCCCAAGACACCGCTCATGGAGCTGATGTCGAAGCCAAAGAGGCCACCGCCTGGACACTGATTAGTACTAATCCTTATTCAGATTTTGCTTCACCATCGCCGGCCTAGATTAAGAATGTTGCCATCGCCGGCCTCAGTTAACAATGGTATCACAGCAAGTCACTTACCAATGGAGGCGAAGCCGCAGATGGCATAGATATTACTAACCTGATACATGGCTGCAATGCAAGTATCAAGATTGATAGAGATGAATAAGACAAGTCAGAAGGATTGAAGTTGTGCGCATCAAGCTGGGGTGTGAAGGAGTCTTGTCACCATGTGTAGGTCGGGTAGATTCACACTCGAGGAAGGGTGCACAAGAGAAGAAGAAGGAAGTTGAGAAGTCAAGACGCGGGAAGGTGCTTAAGTAGACTACTGGCAAGAAAATACCTTAGGGCATCCAGGCAGGTACCAGCAGGAACGGCGACTTGGCTATAGTCAATGTATAGCATCATCGTCCTGGCGATATGTACACACAATGTACACAAACAAAAGTCATTCACGCGACCAATATGGCAGTCACTACACGGGCTTATTCACAGCAAAAGCGGGCCCATCGAGAAAACAAACATATATTGTCACGAGAGCGGCCAACGGCCCCATCGACATGGTCCTGGAGACAATGGTAATCAATTCCCTGCTTTCCTTCTCCCTACATTACACAGGTATTAGGTTAGATGGCAAGGGCCACGATCAACCACCAGCGTGCCACCCACCCCCCTCTCCCCATCTCCATCTTCCCCGCGATCGCCAACCAGTCGTTACTACCTACTCTGTATTTACCCAGTCAGCTGGTTAGGTAATGGCCAGATGTATGTGGTTACTGTGCCACAACAGACGGCAGGCTGCGGCGGTCTATTCCCCGTTTTCTTGTGTTTCCGGCCGCGTAGCCAAGTCCAAGTCCACGTCCAAGTCCGAGTCTAGGCGCAGCCCTTCTTGTGCCCAGACAACACGTGGCTAGGCGAGAGAGGCCGCCGCTGCTGTCCTGTGTTTCGTCGGGACTAGACGAGAATGCACAATGCACAATACACAAAAAAGGCATGAAAGTGTGTAACGTACATACATATCTGCACGCGTACATACTTACTTGCGCATGTATGTATGTACATGGAAACAACTTGAACTGCGCTACTAGGTCCATGCATGAAATGCACGGCACGAGCGCATATAAAAGGGTCCGCTATACCTATCATATCCATCTATATTAACTCCGCAGTCTTGAGGCCGATCCATAGGCTACGACATATTCGGGCCTACCTACCTACCTAGTACCTGGGTATGCGAAATTAAAGATGGATTACAACGGTCACCGATGTGAGGCTATGGTACGTGTAGTTCTACGTCACGTGTCAACGATGTTTTCTTGCCAAAGACGATGTATCATACCCGAGAGATTGGTTCAGCTAACGCGGACAAGCAAACTTATTGACTAAATGGGAAGGCGCGCACTTACCTCGGCACCTGCCAACCTTACCTGCTTCAACTCCTGCCGCCAATGAATCAGCCCAGGAGCAATATTATGTGAAGCTGATTCGTTACCCCACGGGGTCGGAAATACATATGTGTTTGACAATCAACTGTTGCGCATATCTTGGCTACATGTGAAGTATGCAGGTGATCTGGGATAACAAGCTGCTAATATTACGCCGAGATGATCTGAGTATTGCTGTTTGTTGTATTGTAGCAAAGGAGGAGGCATATTATTCCAAATAGTCTGAACTTAGGGCATCTATTCGAACCTGTTCATGATTTTCTCAGAGATATATCATTTTTTATATATCCAGAAATTATCCCCCCCCCCTGGTTTTTTACGTTACACAACACAACAGAGGTACGAAAGTTGAGGTTTCAAAAGTGGAACTGCGGGAAGTAATCATAACTGGTCACACATTAAGGACCGGGTACGTAATCATTTCTACCTCCCCTTTTTGTATGGCAGATGGTCACGATAGCTCTTCGTTATTTACTATATAGTATCGAAAAGGAGGCTGATGAGTCACAAGATGCCAACTCTGCAAGAGCTCTTTCGAATTCCAAGTATCATCATACTGAAATAATATGACCCCCTTTTCTTTCGTATTATTAACACCATCGCGCGCTGTTTAAGCTGCTAGCATGATAAAGGATATATCCAGCGCGTTGATACGTGGATAGTGTGTATATACGGATGTGTATATGTGCCGCTTGAACGCATGCCAAGTTCTCTCCTAGGATGTTGGATAACATAGTCATCAAAACGAACCATACAGCGAGCAAGACCTACGTAGTTAGGTAAATATGATACGACTATCAGCATACCATCGTGCGTACGTTGCATGCGCGTGCCTAGCCTAGCCTCGACCAATCCCAGCAGCGGCGCAACCACGGCCTCCGCGGTCTCCGCATTTTCTGTGCTGTACCGGCAAGCGGCAAGCGGTTGTTTCGTCTTGTCTCACTTCCCCCTCGCAAACCGTCCCATTGGCTTGGGTTCGATTCGACTCCCCAAGTCGCCAAGGCTGCTTTTGTATGTTTGTCTTGTCGTGTCCATAAGGAGAGCGGGGAGACCCCCAGGTTTCGTCTGAAACATGCAGTAGTTGTGGGACATCAAATGTACTCCCCTGTATGGAGCGCAGACACGGATGTAGAAGATACAGACGATACAGACTCGACTGCGTGGGTGGGTAGGGGGTACGGTAGGTATCTGTAGCGTTCAAGATATTCGAGTTGTAGGTCGTGCAGACGCAACACAGCAGCATACGTAGTTAAATCTTACCCGAAGACCAATACACTAGGAGATCGAGATTCGGATTCGAGATTTATGCATAAGGGCCAGAGTCTGAGCTACTGTCCGGGCCATCTGTGCCCGGAGTCCATCCACCTCGCCCCGCGCTGCAAGCTTCTGGCCGCCACCTATCCAGATGGCGCCCGTCTGAACGTACCGGGTATTCGGGTTGGGTAAGTGCAGCTAACATACATATATCCCTAGTATGTGCATTTATTCATGGAGTATATAAGCTTGGCCTGCCTTGGCTCGGTTCAGTTTGCTCGAGTAGAGGAGAGTAGGGTAGAGTCGAGCAAGGGAGACACACGTACATACATATATGCACGTAATCCCCGACACGCGGTATCATACCATATCATACCATATCTAGCGTGCCGCAGTCCATTTCGTATCATACTTACCTATTTCCCCGCGCTGCGCCAGACCTCGTCCCCTCCCTATTCGCGGTGCTGTGCCCTGCCGTGCCCTGCTTGGCTCTGCGTTGCTGTGCTGTGTTCTGTCCTTCCCCAATCTTGGAATGTAAGTATCGCCGAGGACGAACCGAATTGTATCGTATGGAGAGAGGTGGCTAAGATGAGATAAGCAGTTCGAGGACGGTGCCACGACAGGACGACAGCGGTGTGCTTGCCTTATCTTGCCACATGTTTACCCACAGTAGTCTAGGTTAGTACTACGCATAGACAGCCCTCTGGACGGGCCGAGGGAGAAAAATAAACGGCCGTTATGAATCAAGGGATAGATGCACGTCGGCAGGGGGTGTACGTGTACATAGAGTGAGAGGGTAAATTTTGATGCAATGAACTCCGACATGAATCCCTTCGCTCTAATTTTCGATCGATTATGCACCAAAGACTTTCTGATCGCGGGCTGAAGCTAAGACAAATCGCAAGCGGGCGGAGGAAACGGCCAATCCAAGACTAATTGACCATCGCTCTCGCATATGACAGGCACATGGGGCTATCACAATGCGTGGGCAACGATCAGAATATCTCCGGACCCTGCTTGTCAAATTCTTGACAGTGAGTCCCTCAAGGATGTTTTCAAAATTTTCCGCAATCTGCGTCAGACATTCTACTGAAATGTCGAATGCCGTGACAGCCGCAAAAGCACGTTGCCTGCATATCCTCTCCGGCGCCGGACGCGCAGTCCAGCAGCCGGTGAGAAAACGGCGGTGCCATGCACCAGGTCTTCAGATTGCAAGACCAATCAAGTCAATTGCTTCCGACGACGCCGCGATGAAAGTCGCATAGTCTTGGAAGTTTTGATTTTGAAAGCTCTGTAATGAGTTAGCTGGCAGGAACTACCTTGAATTTGCCCAGTGCAAGGCATATTAGGGATGGGATAGTTCCTGCGTCTCCTAAGTCAAGTCAATGTAAGCAAATTAGTTATATCACGGGAATAGAATGCAGAAGTTTGGTATAAACAGTTAAAAGCCGTGCATGAGCTCGATCGTATTTTCCCCTGCCACTCGGTCCTGGATCTGCGTTAACCAGGTCCCATGTGAAAGGTGGCAAGGAGTGTGCAAAGGAAATCTGTTTGAGAGCGGATTATGACTTGCTGATGCCGAGTCACAGCCCCGCCGTACTATGCTACACGTCGTCGTAAGTCCGACTCAAAGCTCGACCTAGTATGTTATAGGGCGAGATATGTAGCCGTGAGGAAAAGGGTATCTTGATGTGCGACCGTCCGAAAACGCCGGAATCCGTGGTTCGTTCGTGCGTAGAACGTCCGTTTTAGCCTCTATAAACACCCCTAAGTTCTCTTTCGTATGTGTTACATCCACCACCAACACCATTATCGTCTCTTAGTCGTATACAGCCTGCCGCCTATAGCCGATAGATGAAACATGGAAAGCGCGAAGACAGACGATATTTCTTTTGATGGCTTGCCGCCCTCAATCGAGAGAGCTTCGCTACGCTGCTTCAGCAGACGAACTACTCCGTTGTTCTGCGTAACTCGATGGTCTAAGGTCTCCTGCCATTCCTAAAAGGAAATCCCTAAGAAAAACCCATCATTAATGCGGGCGGAGAATGAGCATGGACTTGATCACAGAAACTACCACTTGATAGGCCGGGGTGGTGCAGGACCAATGTCTGGCTGTATGCCTTCGCTGTCTAGTTTCTGGAGCCACTTCCGCATGTCCTGAAACTGTGAATAGTTTCCAGCGATCAGTGGATACAATAAAGTATTCACCTTCCAGTCCGATGAGCCGGCGGGGGGATCTTGGGCCAGTCGCATCATGCCTTTCTGAAGGTTGTCATATGCTTGTGCGAAACAAGTTTTAACGCGCCAGAATTCGGAGGAACCGCCTGAGATATCGTTCTCGGGGTTGTTAGGATCAATGATGGAAAGCCGGTCTAGATTACGATAGACGACCGTGCTCGCTTTCGCCTGGATCTGGAATTAGCGTACTGGTGGGAAATCCGGGTCAAAACTGCACGTACCTTATTGATGGTTCCTGGTGGGTCCATACGAATGGCAACAGTTTCGTACTCAAACCGATGCCCATAATAATCGAGAAACTCCATCAGCAATTCGCCCAGGTGTTCGTCCTTCATGGAGCCGCTCTGCACCTGGGGCATCATTTGCAGTAAATGCACGACCATGCAGATCACGGTAAACCCACCGATGCCGCCTGAAACCGGCTCGTTGAGGCGGCGCATAAGCAAGAAATGCTTGATGAGTGCCACCAAAGGGGGCATGGCGGGGTACTGCTCTTTCCACTTACGGAAAGTGTCGATGGCCTTGTAACCATCCATCTTCTCAAATGAGATATCCACCTTCAGACCAGTGTGGTCATCCGCGTACTTGAGAAGAGGCACTTTAGCCTTAGTAATCGCCTCGACTTCGCCCTTATAGGGGACTCTGTTCCACTCAAGGTAGGATTTCATTTGCCAGAGAAATCTCTTCTTGTCGTACAGAGGCTCTCCTCCATCCACAAAGCTTCGGGAACAAATGGCAATATCCATATCAGCTGTGGGCAGGTACAGACCCGACATGAATGAACCGAAGGGGAACAGTCTCGCATCACGCCATTTTTTGCAGATGAGAGCTTCGAGGGTTTTTATTAACCCTTGGCGCATTCTCTCTTCGAAGTCACGAGGGCGGACATAGTTGTAGAAGTCGGTGATCTCGTGGTGCAAACTGTGATGGTTAGAGATTCTTCCGTGCAATTCGTAGTATAGCTAATCACTCACCGGGTACCCATATTGAGCACGGCCGAGTGATCTTTGACCTGCCATGGACAAGGATCTTCGCCGGGTGCGGGCTTCCAAAAGTAATCAATCGTGCCTCCAGACGCCATTCTGTTTACCTTTTTTAACTGAGTATGAGGGGGTTTGACAGGTAGCACAATCTCATCATCAATAGTGCGCTTGCGATTGCCCAGGGAATTAGATGGAGTAAGGTCAACGAACGTACGGCCTGGCTGATGGCCGGCAGAAGATGGGGGTGGTAAGGGCAATGCTGTTGTGGTCTGCTGCGGTACCAAGGGAGGCACTGAAACAGGCGGTTTAGGTGGCAGTGTTAGTGATTGCGGGTGGGGCTTTGAGTTCGTCAGTAAAGCAGGCAACTTCAGAGCCGAATAGGGGCCTGAGGAAGCTTCGACCCCTCCGCCGGCGACCTGGCCGTGCACCTGGCCATGCACCTGGCTGGCAGTGTCATCGTCAGAGAAATCGCAGGATATGAAGTCGGCGGCCTCAGTCGGCACGGCGGGTCTCTTGGCCTCGGCCTCGACACGAGCCTTTCGGATCAGCTGTACGACATCCTTCTTACGCGTGGTCTCGGGAGGTGGCAGGGCTGTGTAAGGATCAGGATTGGACCACTTGGACGCGGGAGCGAGAGCAGCATCGGTACGAGCTCGCTTCGCGGGTCGTGCTGCCGAATTCGAGCGCGCATCCGAGTCGCCGTTGTCTGAGATATCCATGTCGATCTCGTCGCTGTCGGACAGCTCGTCGACATCGCGATATGTGGCTCGGACGGCTTTGTCGCCAAGCATCATCTCGGATTGTTCATCGAATCTCGTGGACAGCAAAAGCCGATCGGCAGCCTTTTCTCTCTCGCGGCGCTGGAAAGGAGGACGACGGCGATCATCGAATGGTCGGCCACCCCGTGTCCGGCGCCCGTCATGTCGCGATCCACGGCCGCGGTTATCGCGATCAGCGTGGTTGCGCGGACCCCGCGGTGGCTGGTCATGGCCACGGCTATCATACCGTGTGTCGGAGGGTCTGTACGAGTTATACGAGCTGATGCCCGCCGGCGCCTCTTGACGAAACGTGAAGTCACCGCGTGGTGGACGGTAATCATCGCGAGAACCAGAAAAGTCGCGCGGCGCGTCTCGAAGCTCTGAATAGGATCCACGCGTTGGCACAATTGCATGGTAGTCGCGAGGTCGTGGACTGCGTTCCCGATCGCGCAAATTGCGTTGACGATAGCCATCGCGGCCGTCGCGGTCGTCGCGTCTATCCCATCGCTGAGACGGCGGCGGCGGCGGCGGCAGCGACAAAGGCCGAGATGCGTAGTGATCGTAACTGGGAGGGGGAGGGGGAGGGGGAGGCGGTGGTAGTGGATGCGGAGGACCCGACGGCGGCGCGTGGTAATTATCTCGAGCCATTTTATAGCCCGCCTACATTCACAGCCTACGGGCTTGGATGGGGGGTTAGCAATAAATGTTTTACCGTGGTTCTGTAAAGTTTGCGCGAATCGGCTGCGAGACGAAGGGTGCTGATTCGAGAGCCTGAATGATGGGAAGGTTTGTGGTTGAGGTCTAATGTGTGAGATGAGTGGTGGTAATACCGGAAATTCTGACCGTGTTGAAAAAAGTGGATAGTACGAAGTACTTCGTAGATGGAAGTAAGTTCGTTCATTGGTTAGACAGAACAAAGTCCCGCTGACCCACGCTCTATGTGCTGTTCTTATGGATAGGTATTACCTGCCAAGACTGTTAAAACTTCCAAGGTTAGCACACGATCCCACTAAAGTACTTCGTACATAGGTATGTATAAGACTTGGCGGAGGTACTCATCAGATCCAGGCTCCTCGCGTAGAAATCATTGGTTACAATGCAGCCTCTTAGACGTGAATCTAGAAAATATTCATCACACTCGTGGCTCTTTTTCCCTCTCCCTTCTTTGTCTAGTACTTCATAAAAAAACGAGAAGGCTAATATATAATAAAATAACAATTCCCTACATCTATAATTCAAATAAACCATCTGACCAGATTATGTTGCCCGGGACCAGCAGCTCAGGTAACGCCACCTACAATTTGACCCCTGATAGCTATCTACAAATTTATTATTTATATTTACATTTTACACCCTAGATGAAGCCATACGAAGCAGATCTGGCACGTATAATACCGGCTGATGATCGTTTTTGGGATATCTCTTGTTACGGTCGATATTGCGACAGAGAAAAACGACGCCGTTAATCCCCTTTGGGATTAACGGTATATTTATACGTGACAGATATTATCTAGCTTGGCACGATGATTCACAAGTTGAGGGTAAACATCTTAATTCCCAGCCTAACAAGTCTCTAAGATATTGGGTATTAGTACTCGATCGCTGTGACGAATCTATTAGGATTTATCCCGACGACGACGATGGTTGCGATGTCTTTGCGCTAGGCAGCGTAATTGCGAAATCGAGACACCTTCACGAGACAGGACAGAATAAGGTCGACTGCTCGTATTCTGAGGCTAGCGAGGCAGAGGCAATCGCTCTCGCTCGTAGTGTTTTGAACGAAGTTAAGGTACCAGAGATTTACTTCAGTGGCAATCTAGAGTGATGCCCCTTATAGGTAAATCGTTTTCTGGGCCCCTGGATCACACAGCGCTTACATAGCAAATTTGGATAAAAAGCTCTCCCGGCCTCATCCAGGGAAGGATTCATAGAAAGATCCGAACTCCTCAGCGGAAAAGCTATATTGATTTAGATCTGAGCGAGGAGGTGCTCAGCGATGTGATGGCGTGCAACGATTCGCATGATGATAAAGCTCTAGGGGACTTAGACTAGGCTTGAAAACTCCGGTATTCTGCCGTTCTTTGTTTTTTCATGTGAGAATTAATATCGTAAGATTATTCACGTACCGTGCCTATTATCCCATATCTGGAGGCATTCTCTAGATAAATACCCCGTGGACTGCACGCCATATCTAGCGCGTGAACAATAGCAAAGATTTCCATATTTTGGTCTCGAATGCATTAATGGCCGTTAAAGAAGGTACGGTAGACATTGAGGGCATTCCTACCTGCCCCAAGAGAATAACCCTAACCCTAACCCTACCTAATCCAAACCAATCGCCGCAGCCTGGTAATAGCAGCCCTGCATTGCGTGATTACATCAACAACATTAGCTACCATTTGTGTTCATAGTCTTCATCTATAGTTCGTCATGCTTGGCCTTAGCAGCAGGCTTCTCACCAGGATCACTACCATGAATTGATTAGCAAACCCATCCTCACTAAGTCGCAAGAAAACGTAAATACCGAAACAAATCTAATAACTCACCGGAAAAGCTCGCCATACCCATCGCCCTCCCCCCTCAATATATCAACTTTATCCGCTTCCCCATACGGTGCACTCCTAGCTCCGAAGAACGCGCCCTGAATCACCAATGGCGGCAGCGCGAGAAACTTCTCCCTGACTCTATCCGCACTCGCCAGGAACTTGTCAATAAGATCATCATATTTCGGATACGTGAGCTTGCCGTCACGTTTAGCAAAATTTCCATCTATAAGCACGTGTACGATGTCGCCGACACTCGCGTGTAGAATCACGGCGGCTACCGGGTCCGCCCAGCCCAACATGCCGGGAGACCGCCCGTCGAAGACGACGAGGTCGGCTTTGGCGCCGATGCGGATCACGCCGAGATCAGAGCGGCGGAGGGCCAGGCCACCTTGACGAGTTGCGAGGAGGAAAGCTTGATTTACGGACACTAATTATGGGAGAGTGAGGAGTTAGCATTGATAGTGAGTATAGGGGGAAAAAGGGGGCAAGGGGCAAGAAGAGAAGAAAGGAAGAGAAACGAAAGGAAAAACAAGCACTAACTAGGACTATGCGCAGGGACCTTCCACTGGTGCATGACCTCGTCGTAGATGCGGGAGCGCGTGCGCTGCAGCCACAGGCGGGCCTGGGTGAGCAGGTCGGTGGAAAAGGCGAGGTGAGTGTCGACGCCCAGCGAGGCCTGGTCGTGGGCGCGGTGCGAATGGGTGTGGCCGTGCCCGTAGTGCATCTCCGACTCCGGCGTGATGGACAGGAACTGGTTCGTCAACCGCAGCAGCTCGGCCTCGGGCGCCGTCACTCCCGTGCCATGCGAGAACACCACCGCCGTGTCGCTAGTGTTCAGCAGCCCGTGCGAATGCACGACAGACGGCGGGCTTTCGACTATGAGTCATCGCGGTGGTCAGTTTACTTGTCATCTAAGAAGATATCACAGAAGGGGACGAAAGGAGAGGAAAAGGGGTGGCATGACGGGATACTTACATGGCCAGAGAGTACCACCGAGCCAATGTATCGTCAAGACCGAGGGTTTCGTGTCTCTATAAGGCCTTGTTAGCCAACAACACGCAGCCATAAATGCCTTGGGATCAAGTTATCAACATACTTGATCATTTTGACTACAGCTTTCGTGTCATCTGGCGTTCCAATGTCCCAGGCGTCATATGCCAGGCTGACAGTGACGAGGTCGTTCGCAAAAGACCTCTTGTTCCACCTCTTCCAGTCCTTGATCTGATCGGGAACCGAGTACCCCGGCTGTGTGGACTCGATGGCAGCAGCCCAGAAGACACGAGCACCGCTTTCCACACAGGCATTAAGGCCGGCCTCCGCACGGTCCGTCGACCACATATGATGGGCATGGTCCAGCGTGGTAGTCACGCCGGCGTTGACAGCCTCGAGAAGGCCCGCGAGCTCGCTGTTGTAGACGTCCTCGGCGGTGTACAGGGGGCCGGCGACGAAGGCCGAAAAGCTCAGACCGTAGGCGGCTAGGGTGGCGTTGGAGCCCAGGGTCTTGAAGGCCGTCTGCCATCCGTGGCGGTGCGTGTCGACGAAGCCCGGCGTGATGATCTTGTGCGTGCAGTCGACAATCTCGGCGTCGGCCGGAACGCCGGAGGGCAGCGGCTCGTAGTACAGCCCGGCGATGCGGTCGTCGGTCACCAACACCGCGCCATTCCGGATCACGTTCAGCGAGACTTTGGCCTCGTCGAAGGCGATGATGGTCCCGCCTGACAACAGGATCGACGACGAGAGCGCCACGCCCGCGTAGCCGGCGACGGCGACAAAGAGTGAGGAGAGCATGATAGTGAGCGAGGCTAGGATCTTAGACCCCAAGGCTCGGCAAAAGGGATATAGGTAGAAAGGGAGGGAGCTGCCATCCAGTCTCTTTGTTCTTCGCTCCTTATACCGGCTTATATACACATACCTATTCAGTATGCCCTCAACCTACTGCCTGCAGCTGCTGTGCCAGCAAGACGCAGGTAAAGGGTGTGCAACCGCCATTGTTGGTTGTTCGCCATCAATACTATGACGTTGAGTCGGACTTTGGCTGCGTATAGACGAGCCGTGAGCTGCGCGCGCCGGAGCCGCGTACCATGGAACGAGATAGCGCAAGCCTATCAAAACCAGGCGAAGCCGCATCACCACCCTTGTCGCCTCCAATCCCCGGGATGCAGTGCGACGCCGAATCGGAATAGGCTGGCTTACACCCCCTTACCTTACCCTGCTTGACAGCCATCAAGTATGGCCTCCAAGTAAGACCGCCAAGGAACGGCTGCTAGTTCGACATGGAATCTTCCCAGCCTACTCCTCTAGTGTAAACTTCGAGGCTTGGCCCGGTGAAGTTTTGGATCGATTCGATGTAGCGTGCGGCATCGATGGATTGAGACCATTGTTCTGGTAAAGAAGCAAGTCGAAACATATACATACCCATACACTACCCAGATGCGCACTGGATGAGACTGGATGAGACCGGCAAACGCCATGGGTACGGGGACAGCTCAAACGAACCCTGCATTGCATTGCATCGCATTGCATCACGTTATTTGTATTGCCGGCTTCGGTTTCCAAGTTTCCAAGACAGAGTGTCTGCTTTCCTAGGCAATTGATCGATCGTATCAAGTCCACTGACCGCCTCTCCGCCAAGTCCTCGGTCGAATAACTGCGCCCGCGCTTAGACCTGCTAACTGCAGGATTCCCGGCCGAAACCCGGGGATGCCGGCGATATCTTCTCCCCATGATTAGATAATCTTGAGACCTAAATCCGGCGCCGAATCACGAATCTCGGAGACGAGATCGGCTTCGCTCGAGCTATGGACTCAGTGCGACTTGGCCGATATATTAAGATCGGGAGACCCGTATCCCGGCACGGTTTATGTGATTGGGGGCCATGGTTAGTGATGATAGGATTTTCGAACTGAAAAAAAGCCGCCTAGCAAGCGATAGGACAATTCGTTTCACGGACACGGTTGGTGAGTCGGTAGGTAGTGGTTTATTTCTTTCTGATGAGGCATTGCGACGATACATCTCCGGAGGTTGTACTGGCAACATCTAGTACGGAGCCTCAGTTGTCCGGTAGCAGTATATCAAGAAGCAGGGTAAGCGTCGCGGCTCCTAACAGCCACGGCGATAACGCCAACAACACCGAGATGGTATGTCACTCTCAGAGTGCAAACACAAAGGATGGATACGTATCTCGGTACCCATTTCATCTGGTATCAGGCCCCAACTTCCTCTCTTCCTTTTTCTCCCCTTCCATCCTCTTCTCTTTTTTTCCTCTATCGTGAGCCCCGACTAAGAACTCGCCAGCACAGCCGAGTATTCATATCTAACAAATCCAAAGCCGCGTTGCTCCCTCCTGGCCTTCGCGTTTCGGGCTCTAAGGACGCGATAAGCAAGCACGCCTATGATGATGGCGGCCTCGATGAGCACCAGCGCGATCCACAGCCCGTCGATGAACGTGGGGCGGTAGTCGCCGAGGAGGAGATCGCGCGCGGCGCTGCTGCTGAGCTGCATAGTACCGAGAAATTTGGGCCCGCGCGCCGGCGAGCGGATATCGAGGTGAGAAACTGAGGTTTGTTGTCGCATGCGCGTGTGCGGGCGTGAATGTGCATATGTGTGGAAGGTATGCATAAGTCCCTAAGCACTTATTTATAGACGGATGGGCGCAGGTAGGTTTGCGAAGGTAAAGTATGTATAGATATACGATGGTCCTGATACTTTCTGTGTCGCCGTCAGCGGGTGTCATCAGGAGCGCAGCAGAGAACAAACAAACTTCTCGCAACGTGTTACTTACGTACCCCAGAAACAGAAACCGCCCAGCGCTCAACGCCTCGCGTGTTTTATCCAGAGAGCACGCATCGATGCGCAGCAGAGCAATCCGGTCAGGCCAGCCGTCGTCTGCTTCGATTCTAGATCCCGCTAAAGATTCGAGAGGTCGCCGGCAGAGTCTCTCACTTTCTCTCTTCGAATTTTATTCCACACTCATATGAGAAAGAGATCCGCCGGCGAAGATGAATGAACAGAAGAACGACCAAGCGTAATCGGGCGAAGGCGTTCTCGACGGCCTTTTCAGCTGGATTTCAGCTGGGTTGAATATAGTACCGCACCGCGGATAACGCAAGACTAAGCAAGCGCCTCGTGCCAGACGTAGCGTAACGGAAATAAAATAGAGAAGTAAAGAGAAATAAATCAGTTGTCGTTCTCAAAGCGTATACAGATGCGAGAATATATGTATAAGATATACTGGATCTACGTTCGTCACGATTCCCTTGATTGTCTCACACGCGTTTCCATCGCAGACATGCGTATGCGCGCGCAGATCAGAACATGCCTATCTTTTTATTTATCTCCCTAGACACAACATGATATGTCTAAGCTCCCATCACTACTAGATTAATGGCATTGCAGTGTATGTAATGCGCCTACTGGCATCGCAGCGTAATTCCCGACCATTTGACCACCTGACCACTACTCCGAGTTAAAGAACACGTTGGCCGTTTGGTCTGCTTGCGTGCCGCACCGAGCCGCCGGGAACATGCCTAATATAGTAATTTATTAGATGGAGGGGACGGGTACGGGGGCTTGCCGGATTCGGGTTCGGCAATGCGACCTGGCCGAGTATATATTATGTAGTGTAGGTATGGGTGCAATTAAGTGCGTGATTAATTATTAAGAATTAAATAAGTGATAAGAGGGTATTGGAAATACCGAGGAATTCATCCCGGTACTTGGATGATCTGGTCTGTGTCCTTTTACCCGGCCTTAGTGATAGAGATTTCTCAATAAAAACCGCGCGCCCCTCTACCCAGATTATACAGCATGCGCGCGAACGAGGGTCTCATGGTTCCATTACCTAACCCAGATATACAGCATAAGTAGTCATGTTTCCGTATTATTTCTCAAAGCTACCTTTATGGTCAACCAATATAAGAATTACCTAGTATAGGCCACGAGCGGACCTTAAGACTTCTCCAATCTCTAGTCTTAGACCGTCAAAGTCGACAGTTCAATCATATACAGAAGCATTTGACAGTATTATAATATCTTATAAACCACAGGAGACCGTAGATATTGTAAAAAGAGGAGAGTCGTGATGCGTTCAGGAAGTCGAGCCAATGCCTCGACATAGACCACCATGTACTCCGAACCCCCTCCCATCTCCCTCCAACCAATATTGTTATACAATAATTACGTTATTCAGCCTCCGAGCCACCTGCAAGATAGGTAGCTATATGCAATAAAAAGAATCAATCAAATAAGTGTCGGCTTCTTCCCCTCACTGTCCCCCTTCCGCAACGCGCGCTCCCGTTTCTGCGCCTCGCGGAGATCGCCCGCGGTGGCTCGCCACCAGACGTCGCAGCCCCAGCGCGTGGCGCGCTCCAGGGCGCCGGTGGGCGTGAAGGCGGGGCGCACGTCGAGGTAGAAGACGGGCTCGCCCGTGGGTTCGGGATCCCCGGAGTAGTAGTCGATCACGTAGCGCACTTCGCTCTGCTTCCCGTCGATTTCTCGGGAGACGAACCAGTCGTGGCGGTCGAAGGGTGGCTCGGTCCTGTAAGAGTGCGACATTAGTAAGAGGGTTATGAAGAGCAGACTGGGAAAACTTGGGGAGAGTTTAGCTTACTTCGCAGGAGGGTAGATCCAGCCCATAGCCTGTATCATAGCGGCCTTAGGCGTCATCTCCTGCGGTCTACCGCGGAAACGCATCAGACTCGGCGCCAAGTCATCGACTTCTTGCTCATAGCCGTATCTTCTCACGGTATCGTCGAAATTGGCCTCGCCACGGCGGCACTTCCGGAAGCCCTTGCCCAGCCCGCCGGCGAAGCGCCTCTCCCACTCCATGATCTCGGCCCAGGCGCCCTCGTTGAGGAAGTTGTGCACGCCGACCATGCTCTCGACGGCGGTGACGTCCGTGTCGGTGTACCCCTTGCGCAGCAGCGCGTTGTACATCTGCTGCGGCGACGGGTACTCCCAGTTACCCGTGCCGTCGCCTTTCGGTATGGTCGAGGGCTCGCGCTCGAGCGGCAGGACGTGCGTCTGGCTCGGGGCTGGCTTTTGCGATAGGTCGCGGAACATGTAGTTCAGAGGGTTGAGCTTGGAGAGAGTTGATGGTGATTCTGCCTCAGTGGAGGCTGTCCGCGAGGCGTGCGGTACGGGGCATCCTGAGGCAGCGCGGCTTGTGGCGGGCGCTAGGAAGGGCGAAGTAAGGGCGTCGGCGCTCCCCTGATGCTTGTGCATCGGGCATTGTGGCTGTAGCAAGTCAGTGGGATTGAACGGCGCAGTACGGAGTATAGATATCGAAATGCAAAAGCATCTTACCGGAGGTGATCTGGCGCCGTCGCGGAATCCAGCCGAGCGATGCGACGGTGGTGTGCGATGTGTCGAGGCCGGACCGTCGGCCCAAAACCAACCCATGATAGGATTCGTGATACTCTTCAAATGCGATTAATATATGAGAGAGTTGCGCGTTGTAGCTGAAGATGCCTGTAATGGACAAGTAGATGGATATTCGAGTAAAGTGCGGGGGAGTAAGAAGAGGAGATGAAAGGCAAGTAGTAATGCGTTGAATAAGTTGGATTGGACTGGGCTGCGTGTTGAAAGTTTGAATCGCAACTTTTTGGCTTTCGCTGATGACGATAAAAATACCTTCAAGTCTTCGAAGGCGGCCCCGCCGGATTTAATCCTCGACAGGCGCTAAGACATTGCCTACAGCAGATTGGTTCTAGGTGGGGCATCTCTGATGAATGCGGTTGGTGGGGCCCGCACCGCACTGCGATGCTCCCGCAGAACTCCCTGTAAGGAATGTGCATTTGGGCGACCGCGCCCGCCTATGGCCGCTGTAAGTGCTCTACGTCACCATTTCTCTTTAGCGGGCGCGTTCCGAGGCTCGTTGAAAAAAGTGAGCATGCGATTTACATACACCACATGACTGCATCACCATCCGACCGTATCCTATGAAGCCGCCGACGAAAACACCGCCTCTGCGATCGAAGTCGGCTCTCGGCGCACTACGCGACTCTACCCATGCCGTTTTCTCCATGTCAACCGCTCGTTTTCCCACGATATGAGATCTATACACTTCCTGGCCCGGCTCTGCGCGCGACAAATCGTCCCGAGAGCCCCGTCCAGGTCTGCTGCCGCAACACTCGCCCGCTCCCGCTCGGCCTTTACATCGAGACTATATAGGACTGCGCAAAGTTCCCACGGCCACCAGTACCGAGCAAAGGGCAGAGTACTCAAGGCCGCTGTCAATGGCGGCGTCCTCGGAACCGCCGCATTCGTTAAGCTATCAGAGAAGGACAATGGCGGCACCGAACACACGGCCGAGGAGCGCATGCTGGAGGCGTCCAAGCAAGAGCTGGAGAAGACGGTCGACGGCGACAAGACGGGATTGTCACGCTTGGTCCAGGAGTTTGCGATATTCCTAGACGTCTACGTATGGGAGCCGCTATGCACGGGTGTTCGGTTTTGCCATTTGGTGGTTATCTTCGTGCCTGTGCTGGTGTCGGTACCGGCCATATGGATTGGCCCTCGCCGGCCAGACCAGGACAATGAGAGATCCGGAGCTCTGTGGTGGTACGGCTTCCTGGTTCGGGGCATGGAAGCTGCAGGACCTGCCTTCATCAAGCTTGGTCAATGGGCCGCCTCGAGAACCGACATATTCCCCCACCAGCTTTGCAATGTTCTATCCAAGCTTCACTCGAACGCGCCGGCCCACTCTCTCCATGCTACGAAGCGCATCGTTCAGGCTGCTTTCGACGATCGGCCATTTCACGAGATATTCGAAGAGTTCCAAGAGCAGCCCCTCGGTGTCGGCGCCATTGCTCAAGTATACAAGGCCAAGCTGAAGCGCGACTTGGCCGTCCCGGGCGACATCGATATCCGGGATACGCCCACCAACATTCGCGAGAACGTGCGTCGCAATGTCAACACTGTCCTCAAGAGCACCCCGCACCATGTGCCGTCCTCCTACGTCGCCGTCAAGGTCCTTCACCCTGGCGTCGAGCGTACAGTGAGGCGCGATCTCCGCATCATGGGCTTCTTCGCCTCGGCACTCAACCTAATACCCACAATCGAGTGGCTGTCTTTGCCCGACGAGGTTACACAGTTTGGAGAGATGATGAAGCTACAGCTAGATCTTCGTATCGAGGCAGCCAATCTTGCCAAGTTCCGCAAGAACTTCAAAGGTCGATCCACCGCCTGGTTCCCTTTCCCATACCTTGAATTTACCACTCGAGAGGTATTGATCGAGGAGTTTGCGCAGGGCATCCCGCTTGCCGATTTTCTAGAAAGCGGCGGCGGAGTGTTTCAGCAGGATATCGCGCATGAAGGCCTAGATGCTTTCTTACGCATGCTCCTCATTGATAATTTCGTGCATGCCGACCTGCATCCTGGTAACATCATGGTCCGCTTCTACCAATCGCAGCAACCCAATCTCCCTTTTCGGAGCCATGACCAGCCCCCACCAGATGAGCAAACCGATGTGACCGAGGAAGTATTGTCACGCTTACGTCCTTACCGGGGCAAGAAAGACACGGCGGCTTGGGAGGCTGAGCTCAATAAGATTGATGCTCAAGGCTTCCGACCGCAGCTCATTTTCATCGATACCGGCCTAGTCACCGAGCTAAACGCCACCAATCGCAACAACTTCTTAGACCTTTTCAAGGCAGTGGCCGAATTTGATGGCTATAAGGCAGGCCACCTAATGTGTGAGCGTTGTCGACAACCGGAAGCTGTCATCGACAAGGAAGTCTTTGCTCTGAAAATGCAGCATCTTGTCCTATCCGTCAAGAGTCGCACTTTGGCTCTAGGCAGTGTAAAGATCGGTGACATTCTGCAGCAAGTGCTCGACATGGTCCGCGGTCATCACGTTAGACTCGAAGGCGACTTCGTCAACGTCGTCATTAGCATACTGCTCCTAGAGGGGATAGGGCGAAGCTTAGACCCGGATCTTGATCTCCTGAGTAGATCACTACCCATTCTTAGACAATTAGGCGCCCAGAGCGGGTGGTCCGCCGGCGACTATCCGATGGTCTTTATCTGGGCCGGACTCGAAGCGAGACGCTTCATGCAAGCCAGTATCGAAGATGTAAGATACACTCCCCCTATCGAAACTTAATATTCACTAACATCTTTGCCCCGTAGGTCGAACGATGCGTCAAATACGACCTCTTATCACCAAATGTATAATATGGACAGGCCATTTTTAGAAGCGGTATAGCATTAGAGGTGGCGTTAGGATTTATTGCATGCATTGGGGGAAGCATCGACACCACTCACGCAGCATAGGTGCACTGGGTAACATGGTTGTGATATGAAGACTTTAGCGGCGACGATATAGACCTCGAGGGAATGAACGTCGGCGATTTGATGTTTCCGGAATTAAGGCCTTGAACTTTTGCTCAATTTATTGTACCTACCGCCTAGAATTGTATAGAGGATAGGACTGCGAATAAGGACGGCTAGTTTCTAATTGCAGATTATTCAAATTGCAGATTATTCGAATGCTGATCGAGGCAGAGACTTCTGATTCGGAATATTAAAACTATTTCACAAAGTGCCACACGCAAATCATGTCATTCTACACTTCACACTTCATGGTTATATGATGAAACATGGAATGAATTTTGAAAATTTTGATTTTTTTCCAGTCTTACCTAACCTTAGATATTTAGACCTCCCACCAATAGCCATGCCATAGAATCCCTATCCTTTGCCAACTGATAGGGATAGAAATCAATAATAAAATCAACCGAAAGAAATGTTGAACTAAATCAACTTACCAAGGATACTCACCTCGGTGCGATAACTCCCCAGTTTGTTCCCTATTATTCGCGAACTCCGTCCGTCCAAGCGCTCTAAGATTCTCAGTCAGCAACTCTACCGACGGGCACAGCAATCTTTATACTCCCTTCATCTCAGCAATGCTGGTAAGGGGTACAGCAATCTTAATACTCCCTTCTCCTCTCATCACACTGATAAGGTTGATACTCAGCCGCCCACTGCAGCATATCCGCGACCAAACTCTTCTTCTCCACCAACTTCGCCTCGCACCTAAGGACATTATTCCTCGCGGCCCTCACCGTGCCCCAGTCCGCGTCCGCTGGGAGGCACTCCACGGCCGCGAACAGGGTATCGAAATCCTGTGTTAAGATATGTAGCTTCTCACATTCAGCGAATAAAAACTCTTCCCACTTCTCTCTGAGACCCTGCTGTTCCGCGCGTCCATGGTGCACGAAATCCGGGTCCCACCCGCTGTCACGCAGGTTTGCTAATCCGCGCCATGTTGCCGGGACGGAGTATGAGTATGAGTTGTGGTGGTAGGAGTAGGCACACTCGTCCCCGAAATACGGCAGGCGCATGTGGTGGTGCTCGAGCGCGAAGGCGAAACATTCTTCGGGCTCGCGCCAGCCGTAGGATCCCCTTCCGCTGCCACTACTACCGTGCTGCATGTACGCGAGCACGGTCGGGCAGTACACGATTTGCGTGTGTGGTAAGCAGCAGGAGTGGTAGGGGCATTTCTCTAGGGGCGTGTTGAGTAGCCACCGCTTTGAAGGGAGGGAGAGTTCGCAGCGGTGGAAGTTGGTTCGGAGGGGGTTGGCGTAGACGGTGGGGTTGTGGGATAAAGGGTCGATGATTATCGGCGTGGCCACGTCGTGGTGCATGTGGTGCGTTATTATGCGTTTGCACATTTTGAATGCTGTTTATTAGGATCTCAGGAGAGCAATTGGGGAGAGGGGGGATGAGATGGAAAAGGGGGGAGGAAAGAGGGAGTACCAAGGCCGGCTTGGTGCTGGTGATGTGGCCTCAGAGCTCGTAGCAGCTTGTCTGTCTGTGAAGAGGATTGAATGAATACCTAAAAGTGAGTGGCTTTAGCAGACCAACTCGTAATCAGACTCACTGGACGGCTCTATAAGAACACGAATTTCAAACTTCAAACTTCAACAATGTGATTGTAGAGACGAGAAGTTGAATGGGGAAGAGCCAGAACGAGCGAGGGCTCGGGGTTATGAAGTGAGTACCCATGGCTTTATATAACTCGCATTCATAATGAAAGAATTGTTAGGATAATCGAATAAAGAAGAGGCATGATTGTTTGCTGTAACAACGGCCCTGTCTGGGTAAACACTGTAGAATTGTACAACATCGGCTTTGTTGATGTGCTGAAAGGAGATTTCAGGCATTGCGAGATACGCACTTCAGGTCTGATCGGCAGATATCATTTCGTACTGGCCACGGGAGAAAAGTAGAATGGTCTCAAGTACGGAATAAGATGTAGATATATGCTACCAAATGTCCATAAGCTGTAAACGTCTCTGCAAGTATCAACTCACATTAACTATGATCACAACTCTCTCAATCAACAAAAATAAGCTTCTCATTCACTAGTAGAAAATTCAGATTACATATTCTACTCTAACAAGCACTCATCCCCGCGACCGTAGCCGCATTCTTCGGGATAACGCCCGCCTCGACGGCACCCTTATAGCACCATCTCCAATCCTCGATGCCAGCAATCGGGTCGACTTTCCACGACCAGAAGACCCAGCCCCCCGAGCGCTCGAAGGCGTGCACCTGCGCGGCGAAGAAGTCCCGGTACCAGGCCTTGTTCGCGTCCGCGCGCACGTCGAAGGCGCTCGTGTACTGCACGTCGTCAGCCACCGCGAGCGACCACTCGCCCACGATGGTATCGCTGCCCCCGCGGTTGTCCGCGCACGCTTTGGCGATGTACGCCTCCGGCGTCCCGCCCACGGTCGTGTCCCACTTGAAGTACCGGTGGTCGTCGTAGAAGATGGATCTGGTCTCGCGCAGGTTTTGCGAGGGATTGCCGGCGCCCCAGGATTCGGCCTGTTTTTGTCACATTCAGTCATAAATATAATGTATAGAGTCCCTCGAAAGTGGAAGAGATTGTATACGTACCATGAACTGAATATGCAATTTATCCCTCACAGCGATCCCCATATCGGCCTCACATTGCCGGATCCGATTCCACGCCCCCGGGTAGAAATTCGCTACCATATCCGCCGCCTGCCAGGGGTAATTGTCCGAATGCACAGGTTCATTAAGAACTTGCAACATACCCACACTAGCATACGCCGCGTGCGTATGAATGCGCTCCGTCATCCATTCCAGAAATCTACACGCGCGCTCGTAATTATAAGGGGTATAAAACCCCGGCTGGACAACCACATGTCCGGTATACGGCACAACGGGGAACTGCGCTCCCGGTCCGGCGTGCAAGTCCATGATCACGTAAAGCCCCAGCGCGGAAGCGTTCCCGACTAGATAATCCAGGTACTCGAGGCCCCCGCGCGGGTAGTGTTCGCCGGCGCCCACGAGGTTCTCGTTGATCCAGAACCCGACGGGGATGCGCACCGTGTTCAGCCCGTAGCTTTTAATTTCCCGCAGATCGTCCGCTGTGATCCACGTCTGCCAGTGCGAGCGGAATGCCCTGTCTGCGGCGTTTTGCCCGAGGTCGGCGACGCACGACCATTCGTCTGGTCGATTCTCGCAGCCCATGCGCCGCCATTCGTCGCGCGCCATCCATGGCTCGAGGATGAATTGCGACCCGAGATTCACGCCGCGGATTTTGTCGATGGCGGGAAGCCAGCGTTTGTGCGGCTGCAGGGGACGTTAGAGACTTATGTGTGAATGGAAGATACTAGTTTAAATATGTGTGTAAGTGAAAATGAACGGACATACTCTATGCTGTGATTCGACGAAGCTGGCGGTAGCGATGGCCAAGATGGCTGTCGTTTGCCACTGGATTCGCATCGTGAAGTGTATCGGCGGTGTAATTCCAGACAGGCGTATCGTAGAAGTGATGCGGAGGAGACTATCTATGTGCTGGAAGAAGCCATGGTTATATTTATGATCTTGGTTTCTGATATGATTTTGACATGAACGTTGTATCAAACTCTCATTGTGATGGGTAGAAGCAGGCATGAACGCTGACTACCAAAGAAGTCAGCAGCTCATCTAGCGCCTCTCCTATCCATACAAGCAGATCTAGAGTGCCTCAACTCCTTATACCTCATAGTCTTAAGTCTCAGTCTTCGGGATTGCAGCATTCTAGGAACCCCGAGTCCTAATCGTTTCTTCAAGATGGCGAGTGGCGGATGTACTATAGCCAAAATGCGGAGAGATTAAGTTGTTGACCGTTGACGTTCACCCCGCAGGGGACAAAGCATCTTCGAGAAGCTAGAAACTAATTTTGCGGCGGCTGAACAAACTCAGGGAGGAATTCAAGATCTATGAGTTAGGCCCAAGGCAATTATAGTATTGGTTTTGCATAATTGAATCTTATCCGAACCCTAACTATCCGAGCCCTGCTTTCGCGGGTCTTGGTAATCAGAGCGTCTTTTTCATGATATTATTCCATCGAATCTCGTGTGTTACGATGGCGCTGTAAAATGCCCCAGGGGCGTTCTTCAATTGATAGAGACTCTTTCACATCTCTAGAGCGGCTCATGATCCCGTGGAATTCTCTGGACTTGAACTACTTATATAAGAATTTAAATGAAGTTTCATAAAGTTAGTAGCAGTAGCCTCGGATATGATAATCGTCTTACCCTATGGCTCACAAAACTTGATTCCTTCTGAGCTTTCCATGACTTCGGAGGTCAGATCGGGTTCGAGCTCACTGATGTTGATTTCACCGCTGAGGAAATATCTTGCCCTGATCTCTGTGGCCCAGTGCCCACATTGATAGAAACGTAACGAGCACCTCAAGAGCTCATCGAGTATGGTAATGCTTTGAACAGCAAAATCTTGTTTGGAGAAGCATGATCATCAAGGAAGATTTTACCTTTAGAAGAAGCTGAAACTATGAAATTATACTAGAAGTACTTGAATGCAGATGTGAGACCACTTCGAGCAGCCGACGTATGGTGGGTCTATGCTACTCAGACGTTGAAGAAGTCAATTCGATTATAGAGCGCTCAGTATAGCATGAATGACACCAGTTCTTCCATCATGCCAGAGACCTAACATGTGCGTGGAAATCTGGGCATGATGGATGAACAATGCCGAGTGCATTTGAAATGAAGGAGAAAAGGGTGAGATTGAACTAAGTTCTGAGGCTTACGCTATTTGTCTTGGCGCCGAAGTCATGAACTTTACCGAAGTAGGAAAATGAAAGAGGCGACACAAGAGCGACTGCCAAGATTGAACTACCGTACGGTACTCATCCTCTAATGATGCAATTGATATTATCAATCCTACCAATTCATTGAACACATTCTCACTATTCAACAACGACAACTCAATCGTGATAAGTAAGATGGCGACAGAATCTGGAGACAAACCGACCTTACATCATCTCAGTGTATGTTCACACCTAACTAACCTAGGATAGCGTCCCCACGCTAGTGCTAACTCAATAAACAATGACAGAACTCACAATCGCAAACAATCCTCTGGCTTCTCGAAGAGTTGGAAATACCCTACAATCTCAATCTTGTCGAGCGAGAGAAGAACCGCGCGCCCGAGAGCCTCAAGAAGACGCACCCTCTGGGCAAATCGCCCCAGCTCACCACGGCATCAGGGCGCATCATCGTCGAGCGATCGGCCATCACCGCCTACCTGATTGAGACATACGACAGCGCCGGCAAATTCAAAGTCTCAGGCAGCGATGAGGCTCATGATACGTGGCGCGAGCAGGAGCTCGTCGGCTTCGCCGAGGCGAGCTTCAATCTGACGGCGCTGACGGCCATGATGTTCTACTACACGAAAGTGCTGTCGCCCTTTTTCATACGACCTCTGGTTTCCGCTGTCAGCGCTATGATGCATGTAGGGTATCTCGACAAAGAGCTAGATGCGCAGCTCAAGTACATGAATGGCCTGCTTGAGGGCCAGGAATTCTTCATGAGCAACGGCAACCCGACACGAGTCGACTTCATAATGCTGTTCTTCGTGCAGACCGTACACCAGAGCAAAGTCGTTAATATCTCGCCGTATCCAAACGTCAAGGCCTGGCATGATCGCTGCGTTGATAGGCCGGCGTGGAAGCGGTCTATCGAGAAGGGCAATGGATACTGGCTTGGTCTGTGAACACATACACACGCCCGGTCTAGACGGAAGGGCAGCTATGCGTAGGTATGATGAATACGTTGTTTCAGCCGCAAGGGCGCATGAGTGGGATGAGCCGCTGCCAGTCCTTTGATACGCCAGCATCTACCCGACTAGCCACAGCCACATGAAGTATTCTGAATCAGCGGCAAGACATCTGAGACTTACATATGCGGTGAATTAATTGTACATACGGTAAATACGAGGCTAGGGAGTGTATAGGCAAGGCGTGCCGACGTTCTGCAATGCGATAGGCTGAAATATACGGTGAATTAAATCGTTTCTCATACACCTAGGTGTACACAACGGCGATCAACATGTTGCTTGAATCAGCAGCTGAGCCTCTACTGACGTGAATGTTCGATGTGGCAATAGAGAAGCAAAGCACTTCGCTGAAAAGAGTGTGTCAGGATATCCATGTCTGTTTCTTTTCGAATAAAGCTTCTAGCAAGTTTCTATTATCTCGTGAGCATGTGTCGTCTTCTCTCGTCAGTCTAGCTACGGGCTTATGGTATCAGAAACTCATAATGAACGGGCCAAAAAGAGTCTACTATTTACCCACCCACCATGACTTCCCAACACAGGGCCTAATGGCAGGCATATAGTTTCAAAAAGGCAGCCTCCTTCTAACAGATGTTCCCAATTAGACCTCAATGGTCTAGTGGTAAAATAGTCGGCAGGACAAATTCCTATTAGAGTTTTCCGGTCGAAGCGGGGCACGCAAAGCTTTCCAACAAAGCTTTCAACAGGCTCGGACATGTCACCTAAAGGTCAGATGGTCGAGCGTCCGGCTTCGATTCTTTTTTTTTTCTCTAATTTTCTTTAACCATAGGAATATCTCTATACTACTCTGATTTCCTTAACCCGGATAGCGATCTGATGCCGGGCATTGCACATGATCCCTTCAAGAAGGGCTGGTAGATCACCTGAGCCCGGAAGCCAGCGCCAACAATGTAGGCCTTCGCTGTGGTAACAATTACAGCATACTTGCCAACTTCCGACAGGATCTCGGGGCAGCTGGCATTCCTGTGCGTATCGCAAGGCTGTAAGTCAGTCAAAGTTCATGCTCATTCGTCCGCACAACCATATGCCGGGTTATCGCTGCTTGATTATAGCTTTCTGCCTACCCTTATCACAAAAGTTCAAGAAAATTTATATATAGTAACGCCAGGCTTGGAAAACTCCCTAAACTACATCATCTATAATCGTCATCAGATAAATAATATCCTCCGACATTGTATCAGTAGCCTTATGCGCTTGTCAGCTCTCACATGAAGGTCAAGGCGGGCAATCCTATAGGTGCCGTGAGAAGCAAGGAGGAACATATTACCGCGGCGGTTAGGGAGCATTATGATACCTACCGTGACTGAGAATCTTAGATCCTGATGATGACTCGACACCTGATCCATCTCCACAACCAAATCGACCTCTATCTGAAACCGATGAGGTAGGTAGGGGCGACGGGACTTCAATGCCCCGTCGTGAATGGGGGCCCGGAAAGCGCGTATCTATCGCATACTCGACATGTTTATCTAATACATAGCCTCATCTCCAAGATTATCACCTCGCTAGAGTAGACGTCGGTTACGTAGGGTCTTCCGCCTGTTGCAAAAATGAGTCATCGGTAGTCGTCGGTTCGTCATGCGGGCCCGCGTCAGCACCCAATCTACGACCTCGAATATAAATAGCAACCCAAGGTAAGGAGTCGATAGAAGGGCTTCACGAAGGCTCGTCGGGTCCTCCGGAGGCCTCCCATTGTTGATTCGCCTCACACAAGACCACTACGACGATACATGTCCCACGTGATCATATTGACTCCCTACGTTGCACTTCGTAAGTTACCCAGACGGGCTAGTAATATAGTTTCATGAAGTGATCTCACATCGAACCTAGCCCTGCCGTTGTAGCTGTAACTGCGCTTTCGCATGATTGGGTTGCGCCACCATTCTGTTGAATTAAGGGAGGCTGTCGCGTCAATTAGATCGAATTGTCGAATCCAAACAGTGAGTATGATGGCATGGACAGGGCGATAGAAAGTGACTCGCGACGTCAAATCACCAGTCGAGATCTGGCTAGCCAGATGACACCATTTGCGGTGAAGTAAGCGACGATCGTCGTTGATCCGGGGATGGTGAGTCATTAATATACGGACCCAGCAGGATTGGGTCAAAACACCACCCCCAGTGCAACAACACTGTTGAAAATATTTTTATCTAGCGAATAAAAGAATTCATTTGTTGATATATTTAATCTATGCTATCAAAGAGTTGTAATACAAGATCTATATAGTTCTGCTATACTGTATCACGAGCGTGTATAGAAGTGTCACGAGGCAGACGGCGCGGTCACCGTTTCCGAGCCCTGGTTGGCTAGACTTACAGGCGAAGCAAAGACAAAAGTTCACCGATTCACAGTAGGGCAAGCTGCCCTCGAATCATCGTGAAGCGAGGCAGCGAGCATTACAATGCTTCGACGCAGACTCTCGGCCAAACCCACCTACACAGCCGCTCGCTCCAGCTATTCGCAACATTCTGCGGCGCGATAGGAGCAGGGCTGGGCTGACGAAGAAGTCTGATATCCAACCAGATACAGCACAGAAGGACCGGCATGGACCGACAGCCCTAGCTCACACGCACATATTCATTCGCAAAATTTCGTTGGAGGGATCTTTCGTCGTGGGGTGGATCTCTCGTCCGTCCTTCAAGCTTGCTTATCCTGCTGCCTGCCCGGTACCCATGTCCTGTTGAATGTTCAGCTCTCTCGTGTGAATAAGTACCGTAGAAAATTTCCGTACTATCCGGTAACGAAAAGATACCACGCCTCCCGATGATTATGCGGTAAGCAAGCGTGTGTCGGTCCATGGCGAGGACCGCGAGCCGCCAGTCACCGTGGCACACATCGACAAGGCTCCAGATATCTACCTACCTACACTATCGTAACCCTGGCTGGCGTGACTAGGCACGCTACGCTACCGTACACGACTAGTGAAGCGGTAAGTAAGTAGGAATGAGTACCTCTACGGTATGCGTAGTAACAGAGATAAGTAAGTGAGTGGCACCCGGGTCATTTTCTAGGTGGCGATGTCGGAGCCTTGGGGATCCTGTTCGCTGGCCTAGGGTCTGGAATTGTTAGAATCATTTGGCAGCAAGCCGCAGCTCGGTTCGGTCGGAAAGTAGGGACGAAGGAGAGGCTAAAGAGGCCCATTGCTTGGTCTCGAAGATTAAACTACTCTATGGCACCATGGTAGTACCTGGCATTGGCACGGCACAGCGGGCTGGGCATGAATGAACGTACGCCGGGCGTGCCCAGTCGAGAAACACCGGGACTGCCAAATCAAAAAGACGCGCCGCGGGCAAATTTGGTCGCTCAGATAGCAAAATAGATGACTAATATTAGAGGCCGACGTGAGGAAAGGGCGCAGAGGCATTTTGCTGGACGGGCAGACGGAATGTTTCCCTTCCTTCTTACGCGTTCTTATCGGTAGGGCGCCTGGTTCTTCGATTTCTAGAACGAGGGATGATGCCTAACAATGTGTGGCAAAGAAAGGTGAACGAGTACCAATAATATAAGGAACGTACGTATAGAGTGTAGCCTTAGAGGGTTTGATAGCTAGCGTCAAACCTGAAAATATCCCGAAGGGAAGAGAAAAAAGTTTTCATGACGTCGCGATTTGTCACTTAGTGTAGGTACGCATACGCACAAGAAAAAAAAATGTCGCGGCGACCCTGGACGGAAAGGGGAGGCTTCCGGAATGAGTGGATTCGACTCGCAGGCTTTGGCTTTGTCGTCGAAAAATGCTCGCATTGCATTGGCATTGCACCCGTCAGTCACACCTTGGCTTTGGCCATTCACATGTCGCGGTGCCGGCTCAGCCACACACCCAGGCGCGTAATTCGCGTCTTGGCATTGGCATAGTTCACACCAGTGACACGTCAACCAGCATTACTTCGTACTCTTCCCGAAAATCTGGGTCGTCGCGAGGGCTCCCTAACTAATTCTACTAGGTACCAATGAGACAGAAATCGAAAAATTAGTAGTAATAATAAAAAATCGAGGCAAGCATCGTGCATGCCGCATGCTGTTGATACACCCTACTAACATAGGTAGTTAGTGCGGCTTTATGGCGGCGCAACTTATGCGTATGTATGTTAGATATGTCGCCGCTTGACCGGGCTCCTGTCGCGCATTTCCTGACGCACAGATAAATCCGCCAGGGCGTGAAATTTGTTGTTGAGCTGGCAATCTCTCTATCTATCTACATGCGACTCCGCCTTTCTTCGGTGCTATCTCGCCATCATGAGGACTTGTTATCGCCATGGTATGACTGGGAGAAGAGGCTGATATCAAGAGCCCAGGCATTGGGCCAACACCGGAATGAAGCATGAGGATGAAGGCCAGGTGAGCGCAGTGCATGGATCATCGGATTGTACAACACAGCAAGGTTCAACACATCTCCCGTGATAAGCCTTTCACAAACCACGTAGGGTAGGGCTCCCTTCCACTTGGTTGGGCGATTCTTTTCGTAATGCAGGTGGTGTGTGTGAGTTGCGATAGTTCCGACTGGTCTAACTGGTTGGCTAACACTTACTGTCGGTTATACAGGGCATTAATTTTAAGCACAGTGATCGTAACGTTCGCGGTGCTATCTCAACATTAATTTTACTCTGCGCTACCTAGATCATCGTCGTACAAAGCGGCGATAACTGATAGGCGTCGGTGTTGGCAGCAGGAACAAACTGCTTCGTTGTCTGTGCATGTCCCCGGTTGACGATTTCTCGCTCACTACGTACAGAAACAGACATTTTTATTGCTGCCCACTTACTATTCCGCTCGCCCTCTATTCTCGAGAGGGGCAGTCGCATGAGCAGGAGGGGTTCGCTTTGCGACGAGAGCCAACAAGAAATTTTCGTTCCTTCATATATCATTTTGTGCGCTGAGCTACGTCAGCAGCTTCATGGGTAAAGGGCAAGGGTCTCCTTGGCCCCGAACTAGGTAGAGCCGCCGCCTCATTCTCTATGCAGGTGAAGCATGAAACTATGCAGACCGCTCTCGATTTTCATGAGAAACAACTGTCGGTGAGGGGGCGACGGATGAAAAGATCTACTTGATGGTCGGTCGTACCGTATTGTCTATGTTAGTATACCTAAGTCAAGACTCCTATTTTCGGGTCGAGGCCAATGGCTTGTTTCTGCTAGTCGACGATGTGTCAAAAGACCAAGACTCGGTGGGGCGTGTCTATAGTGTTTCGGTCAAGCTATTGGGCAGAAGGACGAAAGAGCAGTGTAGGACGAAAAAGGATTGTTCAAGTTCAGTCAACAAATTGTCCTGCTTTTCTAATTATCAACCTGATGGGTGTGTATTTTGGAGCATTATCTTGCAGGGCTCATGGACGCACCAATCGGGAGATACATAACAGCATGCGACCTAAACGTGAGGCCCACAGATTGACCATACACTGGCCAGCATTTCCCTCAGCCCACACAAATTGGACATCAGTGCATATAGAGCACCAACGTCCGGGCATCACGGCATAAACACGACAAAGTACCACACCATGACGTCCGTTCTGATGAGTCACCGTGGTAGGAGACCGACGAGATCGGAGCGCTGGCCTTGGGAAGCACGACTGAAGTCGGTGAAGTTGCCAGTTCAGAACTCCAGAACTCCGATGGCCTCAGAAGGCTCAGATGGGCGCGGCCCAAGAGGCCAATAAGCGTGGTTTTCATGTTTTCATGTTGGGCGTGTACGGAGCTCAACCGGTGAAAAATACGACGGTACACTGACAAGACTACCGAAGGGGTGCATAATATTCTGTATCTGGACAGCGGATGGTAATCTCTCATCAAAAGCAGCCTGGGTCTGCAGGAGGTGTGCCGCCAACATGAGAGGGATCAGCTTGACGGGGTGGGTACAAATTATCTGCGCGACGCTAATTTCCTACGCCGGCTGGTCCACATCGTTTTGCTGGACCGACCCGTGGTCGTGGATGTAATCGTTGGCTAGATGCTAAGGAATAAAATAATACCTGACGCTTGGATGTCTCGGACAGTTCTGGTGATACTGTATGGGGCCACAGCTATGCCACCCCCCTGAAGTTGAGGCTGATGAGATAAACGATGACCGGCATGGTGTCCGTGCTTTTCATGTCGAACGGGTGCATGACAGAGCCCACACGGACAGGCATGTTGTTGAGCCGCACTTCTCTGATCTAATTACGTGGTAATTATACTGTAAGTCTTGAGCCTCATATATTGCCATTGATTATCAAATGGCTAGGACGGAGCACCCCTCAATGGCTTTGGCAAACCATAGCTTAGTTGCGTTACACCGAGCACAATTATCAGAATTGTCAGGCGAGAACCAGCATAGTTCCGTACGACCACCAACAAAGAAGTTTGTTAAGTGTGCGACGTGATCAGAATTTACGTATTGGCTTGGCCATTTCTAACCAGTCGCGTAGATATGCAGTTTTGGTATGCAGAATGAGTCTTATATACTTCGTATGCGGTGCTCAGTACCGTTGGAGATGTCTGTTGGTAGGATTGCGAACAGATTGACTTCGCTTGTCTGCCTGATTCTGGTTGGAGCGTGTTTCGCAATGCGCCACAAATATCATGATGGGGACTAATGATACCGAAACATCGGTATGAGACATCCTGACGAACAAAATGAGACCTTATGTCCTATTCGTAGACAAGAAGTCAAACTCCCATCAGGTGGATTTTACGTGCTTATTCTGTGGAACGCGACTAACAACAAATTACACTTCGTAGTACTGACCAACATATTGAGTTTGACAGGCTGCAGTACCGATATATAACCGTACACAGCAGAGGGCCAATAAGAGAAGTTGAATACCAACCATTCATCTTCTAGCGTACACAGTAGCGTAAGTAGGTATTGTTGGTGGCTGGTTTCTGGGTTGCTGATTCTGACTCAGCTCGTCTCTTAATTGCGCCGAGTACAACAGTAATGTACTACACTACACTACACTTGTTGGTGAGATACCACCTACTCAGCGGAATTCCCAGGTATCCTGGTACGCTACAGAGGCCAGGATTGAAAATGGCTGGTAGATAATTACGCAGTATAACCGATTTGGCATATGTCACTGGCCTCTTGACGTCCTGGTATTTCAAGTGCCGGAAAACCCGCAATGCAATCCAGCCTCCACTCTGACACTACCTACTTGACTGAGTAAATTTATGTACAGAGTACTAAAAAAGCTGGGTTGGGTAGTGAGAGTAGCGTGGTAGCGGCTACGCCGAACGGGATGAAGGAGTCTGGACTGCCTATGAAATAGGTAATTCACGAGCTTTTCCTTTCGATTTATCATTGGCAAGAAAGAGGGCAAAGAGGGGCAAGGTGAGAGCAAGGTGGACACGCTGTGCGGCGAACTCCACGTTTTTTGCCCAGACTCTGCGCGGTCCTCTTCTTCCCCGCGATGCATGCGGAGGTGCAGATGACCGTCTCGGGCGCGAACCATGCCCCGGTGAGGGGTTCAGCCATGGCCAATGGTGACGCTGCGTGAATAGCTACTTGGACTAACGTAGACCGTTGAAGTCGACCAGGGACGATGTTGAGAAGACGGGGTATTACGTATATACATGACACACCAGCAAGCAAACGAGCAAACAAGTAGACGGGCAAACAGGCAAACAAACTCATGTCTGAAGCCGAATCATCCGATACATCGTACTGATCATCTACGGACAGTGAAAACCGCTGTCGGGTCTCTCCTCCGTCACATCCGACACGGGCGAGCACTGACTAAATACTAGGTGTCTGCAAGCTATCAAGTACTACCGTATGCAACCAAACCGGGCTGTTAGTTGTACATACATACATACTGTAGCTGCCATAATGTGATGGTGGTGCCGGTCTGTAGAGTGGTGTCCACACTATCACAGAACACAAGCGCTCAATGAAACCCTACCTACTTTGCTGACGGGAAATGTGTGTGAGTGCGTCTATATCTGTGCGAGTGCATCTAGTACGGCATAGTGTAGTGTAGGTGACCATCGACAAGAACAGTCTGGCTATATCGGAGAGTCCACGACCGTTTATTCGAGCCGAAAAGGTACACCACTCCATCACGAACTGCTCGCAGCCAAGAGTCTCAGAAGTAATGGAGAAGCCGAGCTGAGAGCCTGCAGTCCAATTCTTACCCGTTTTATTGGTTTGCACGTAAACGGATAGCCAATTGTTGCTTGTGCATTGGTAGGACTTCCAGGTAATACATGCTATAAAGAAAGTATATGATGCACGACATACAGCATATCGACTATCTGTACGAAGTGCAGTAGATGCAGTAGATGTACTACCCACCATCTTCTGCCACCATGATACCATGATACCTGACTGAGTAGGCATAGTGTCTGCTACACTACACTGCGACAAGACACCGGGTAGACATGGACAGGCCAACCTCCTCCAGCCCGTGCCTGGTATGCATGGCCCTTCCCTTCCCTCGGCCCAGAACGGAAGAGACTTGGCCACCTGATGGGATTCTACAGCACCGAGTGGGGGAAGAAAGTGAGCGAGCGGACGAAGATCACACATCGCATCTGGCGATCTCACCCTCCCCTCCCGCTCCGCTCACTGCGCTATAAACCAAGGCTCGCTCAGTGATGACGAAACGGGGCTGTCTGACGGTCTTCTTCCATCTCCCCATGTGGTAAGCGACACGTTCGTCAATGATAGATGCGTATGTCCTCTGCCTATTCCCATTCCCACGTAAGCACGTGCATTGGATACATAGTCGCCCCATCTGCCAGCTTCTCCAAACGGTCTTCCATTTTCTCCTCCCTTGCGCGAATCAACTCGGCATTGTGTATGAAAAATACGGGTTGAGGGAGAAAAAGAAAGGAAAGAGGAAAGAAAGAAACGGAGCTGAATAAGACCAGGTAAATCCATCTACTTTGGCATCTACTGAGCGGAAGTTCCGTCAATTCCTCGCCCTTTGCTAGTATAGAGCGTTTGAGCTTGCTCTGGATCACTCACCAGACAGCCAAACCATCTACACAACGCAGCGACTGGAACGCCACCTATTACTTCAATTATAGCGTCGCCCATCATTCTAACAGTCTTGGCAGAGAGCCAAGTAGAAAGGGAATTCGCCCCTTCAGCTTGAAAAGCATCGAGGCCGCCACTGAAATCAGGATATAAGTACGAATGGTTTCGACTGTGCACCTGCACTTACCAAGCATCGCGATTACGCAATACGCAACAGGCAATCCCTGCGACCAGCGCCATTACAGAGGCAGCCAAGGCTTCCAATTCAATTGAAATCAACTGCCGGAAACAAGCCATATCACGTTACCGAGAGGTTACGTTTGGCTACTAATTGGTTAGTGTATATGGGGGCTATTGAACCGCCGCGAATTTCTAGTAGCGCTCGGGAACCGTGCAGCTTTCGCCGTGAGCGAATGTTGGCCAGGGGCCCTATTACTCGACAGCAGGCTATTGATCGCCCGTCATTGACAGCCTCGGAAACTGGCGAAGGAAGAAATTTGCGCCTCTCTTTATAGGCCGGACGGCCGGGACAGCCACTCTTTAAAGAGTGCACTGTGAAAAGATATCGACACACTACACGGACGGCGCGGACTTTAGTAGCCTCGGCAGCGCTCGTGTTCCGGGCTTCGTCGCATTTATACTGACGCCTCAATCTCGCTAAACTCCGACTCAATTTCACCAAGATCGCAAGAGAGTCCGAGATCTTCCTACGCCGGGGACAATCCTTGCAGAAAATTTTGCATCCTTCTTGCACTGGGCACTTACACAGTTTGACTGTCACAGTCATTCCAGTGTACTTCGTACACCACAGGGCACTCTCGGCAGGGATAAGAGACGTACTGAACGTATGCACTTCCAAAGGCCCTTATTACTCACACTTCACTGCATTGCACTGCTAGCCGGGTGTTGCGACCAGTAAGCGATTCGGCTATATTGCGGTATTTCGTATTCGCCGACTTCCATCGGCGAGTGGTTGTTATCACGTTATTACTGCGCTGTTGATTGCAGCGGACGTTGAAGAGAAGCGCAGGAATCCTACGGAGGGATTGGCCAGCGAAGTCCGCAACCGCAATCGTATTCGCCTCACTTGTTGGTGCAGAGTCGCAGAGGCCGCCTGCCCTTCGTGTTGGTCTCATCCGCCATTGCGTGTTGTGCCAGTTGCCTGTGGCAAATGAAAAGAAGGGGGCTGGCGACTGTTTTCCGCAATTCACAATAATTGCGGTTGATCGATTGATTGAGTGGTTGGGAGTGATTCATCGACCAGTCATACACTCCATGACGCAGGCGCTCACATGGTAGCAAACGCAGCCAGTGATAAATAGCGCCCGCGAGCTGATAAGTGAGGGGCGACAGGCGAGAGCTGAGCGCAGATTCCATCCACTAATTGCATGACGCTACGGACGGGCCTTGGACACTGTCGACACGAAAACCGGGCCAGAAGTGGAAGCCGGTGGACTGTCTGAAGCACCCGGACCGCTGTGCCGGGAGCGCCAGTGATTGGTGCAGCGCCAGTACTGCCCTGTTGGGCACAAAGTGCGAGCCGGAAGGTTCTGGGACGTTGTGGCTGTGCCCACTAAGAATTACCAATCTTGCGTCGAGCGGCGCTAGACCGGAAGGGGTAGTTCTTGGATTATCCCACTCCCCTGGCCCCTCTGCTCTTGCCCCCCCTTATTTCGCTGCCAAGGATCAAGGCCTCAGCGACTTCCGTGTGTGCCCACCCTCCCCTGCACGCACTGGCTTGGCTGTTCCTTCTACGGCAAAGGACAACCAAAATTAAAAACGAGAAAATAACAATACCAAAAAAATTTTTATCCAGGGGATAGACAGGGTGCCCACACGCAGGACCCACCCAGCACTCGCCTACCTCTTGCACCATCACTCTACTATACAAAAGCACCACACCCGCACCTCACACACCTGTGCATACACTTATTCTCTCAATTTGGCTTTCGCCATCACTCTGACTCAATCGCAACGATTTCGACGCTTCGCTCGCGCCCACACCGCACGCCTTGCCGCCGATCATTCGTCGATTTGTCCAAGCCGGGTCCGACCGCCCGACACCGAGCACTCTAGCTCATTCTCGCGCATTCCGTAATCAAGGTCGACGTCCTCGGCTTTGATTCGCTTCCGCCGGCCCGCGATCCTCATCCTGGAGGCTGCCATCTCACATTTATAGCATGTTCTCACAAAGAAGTCGGTCTTCCTCTCCTCTTCCTACCGACCACAATCCCAGGTGACCGACCGGAGTCACATCCTCAGCGTCACGACATCCGGCGCGAGAAAGCTATACGCAGAGCAGCAGCATCGCAGAACACAGATTTGATCGCGAGTGCGGCGAAGGGGGGCGATTACGAAGAAGCAGCAGCAGCAGCAGGAGAAAGACGGCGAGATCACGCACAGAGCGCGATATCAACGCAGCCGCCAGCAGCAGCAGCAACAGCAAGAAGCTTCGTCCTAGCCTCAGACTCTCGAGTTAGACTCAATCTAGTCGCAGACCGACGCCGATATTATCACCATCGTGTGTGAAGAACAAAACACCAATTTTCAAAATTCAAAACAACACCACCCCCGATTCATCGCACCCAACAAACATGAGCCATTTTGGTTCTCCCTACGCGGGCACGCCCACCAGAGGCGCTGACCCTTACTATAATTACGACGTGAATAGCCCCTCGCCAACGCCGTCGCCACATCACTACCCATTCTACCCAGCAAAGACCCCGCAACGATCCGCGACTCGAGCCCACGTCCGCGGCGCCAGCACCGGCTTCGGCGACTACATCCCTCGTCCGACAACCGCCTTCTCACCGCGTTACAAGAGCACCGGCGAATACGCCACCGGCCCAAGCCCGCAAGTGAGTTCGCGAAAGCGCAGTTTTTCCCACAAGGGGTCGAAGCATCAGACTACTAGCTATAACCATAACCACCACCATCATCATCACCATCTTGAGCATGACTACCCGTCGCCTGCGCCCCCGAGGCACGAGCGGCGACGGTCCTTTTCCTACTATCGGGCCTCTTATGGGGACTCCGACGAAGACGAGGTCATCGACCAGGGCAATGGTTACGTCTATGTAATTCGGCCGCAGTGGAGGAATTCGCGGCATAAGAATCACTATGACTATTACACTGATCGTCCGGAGCGAGGTGCTGATTCCCGCTCGTACCCACAGGCTATTCCCACGTTTGCTTTTGACAAGAAGGAGGCCGAGTACGCCCGCTATGAGGAACCCCCAATGCGCTCCGCCACCCGGGTTGGTCATCATGCTCATGCACGTCGCCCCTCTGCAGGGCCCGTACCTAACATCCAGCGTCCCGCCACTGCCCGACCATCAGCCGCTGTGCCTAAGAAGACAGTCACTGCAGCCCCCCCAAAGGCCACGGAAGCTGACGCCAAGAAGCACCGGATTCCTGCTGGCTACTCTTTGAAGAACTGGGACCCCACCGAGGAGCCAATCATGCTGTTGGGCAGCGTCTTCGACGCCAATTCACTGGGCAAGTGGATTTACGACTGGACTGTCTACCACCATGGCGCCGCCACTCCCATATCAGACATGGCTGGCGAGATGTGGTTGCTTCTGATCCAGCTGTCGGGCAAGATAAAGCGCTCGGAGGAAATTGTCCCCCAGGTCCGGACGCAGGAGAACCGGGAAATGATCGAGGACTTCATAGAATCAGGCGAGCGTCTGACCGACAAGCTGCGGTCTCTTCTCAAGCGATGCGAGGCCCCCATGCTCAAGGCCAGCAAGAAGCGCGAGGCTGCCCAGCTCGGTAAGAACTCGGGCATCGAGTTTGTCGAGACCTTATTTGGTCGCGAGCGCGAGCTCGAGAAGACAGAGCGCTTCATGCAGTCCGTGCGTCTTTGGAACCTCCGCTTTGATGCCAACTGCGAGGACATCCTGAAGCGACCCACCCAATAGATTCCACCAGTGGACGGAGATCCTTAGGATTCTTTCTCATTCCTTGGTTTCCTATCAAAGTCCATTTAGGGTTATTCGGGATGATCCACCGGCTTTGCCACTAATCGAAACTCCAAACCAAAATCACACACCGAGATGGCCGTGGCCGTCATGTATCACTACCGGGATTTTCCTTTGGTTTTCATCCCACGGACTACCTCTTCTGGAATTTCCTATGTGTTGCTATTGTCATATTACTCGAAGCCTCAGGGCGATTTAGCATCATGGGTGAAAGAGGGCTTTTTCGATGCCGTTTTTCCTGTCTCAGCTGTTTCCATTTTTTGAGATACCCCAAGAGCAGTGGAGAACGAGTGAAACGGACATCGATGATGCGGCGCTGCTGTATTGCGCTTTTCTATCATCGGTTCTTAGGATTACTACAAACCGCGCCGCGCAAGCACAGCAGGACACGAACGAGAACACGAGTGGCCCGATCTATGCAGGGCACATTCGGGTTATGGAAGATAAAAGTTAGGACTCGGAGGACTTGATTTTATTCCCTTTGTTTAGAACTAGGCCGAACGCGACGGTTCGGCTGCCCTTTGGACGGGGCGATTTTTGAAGATATGCCTGCCGCATGTCATCGCTATACGACGCGAATTGGCGAGCGGCGGGATTTTAATGACTATTGTTGGGAGGAAGTCTGATCGTCGCACTTGTTAGATGGTCGAGTCTGGTTCGTCGGTTTCAGCGCAGGGCGTTTCTATTTCCCCATTCTGGACTGCAGCGACTTATAGACTACTCCGGAGAAAGGAGTGCGCGAAGCTGGTTGGTCAGGTGTACCGGGTTTGTTCACTGGCTGGCTGGATTGGATATACCCTTTTTGTTTGCTCTTTTTTATTTACTGTTATTGTAACTCAACTCTGTAGCCTTAGCATACTTTTAACTCAGGGGAGGATGAAAATGTTGAAAAATGGAAAAATCTCCAGAGCTGGCTCTCTCTACTTCTCTTGCCTCCTTCGTATCGTGTTGTGACTGAAAGTTTACGAACTTGATTGTGCCATTCAACAAGCAGGAACCGAGGCTTTGCACTCACTCACCTTGGGCCTGTGCCACATTCGCTATACGCCGTGTCATCTAGCATCTACCTAGCATCAATCTAGTATCATTCTATCTACCTACCATACCTAGTATAGTATCCTACCGCTGCTGCGGCGGTGCACGATGTCGTCTCTACTAGGTAAGTAGGTTAAGTCATGCACGTTTCCCGCGCCTCTGCAGGCTGCGGACCGCGTGGATACCTCGTGCGCCAAGAACCCAACGTTACGCTGCATACGGAGCATGAAATGTTATAGATAGACTTGCGACCACCTAAACTTCGTACACTACAGCGTATGCATACAACTCCAACACCACATTACACCACACTTTACACACTGAAGTTCACTACACCACACTGCACTACGCCACTACACTGCACCACACCACCATCTTGCTTTGTCTGTCTGTGTGTGTGTGTCATGTATGTGCCATGAATAGAATAGAAGATCATCAGTCTTTTCGGCGCAGTTTGGGGTTACAGTTGGGCTACGTAATTTTGGAGAACCTGCATTCATACACACATACTCACATACTTCCGTCCACCCATCTCTCCATACATATGCCGTACACACATACCTAGTGAAAGAGAAGAGTCATGGCAAAGGCGAAGCACCTGTCAGGTATTGCGAACTATTGTCAATTTGATCAGCAATACACTGTAAATAGCGTAGCGCTAGAACAACAATAGAATTTCTGTCAGACCCTCTCCCCTTTTCCCGTCTGCCAGCTAAATCTAAATCTGAAAAATTTTCCAGAAAAAAATTCCAAGGCTATCGTTTCCTAATTTTGTTGTTGTGCGCTATTAAATTTTTTTTCTCCCGCCTTTAGATGAGCCCACCTGCTCGTGCCACGAGTCTCACCTGGACATACCACGACTAACCCAATTCTGCTAGACCCGACCAAACCACCCAATTTTAGTGCGAAACTCGGGCAAGGTAGAATATTGCAAGTACCTCTATGTCGCAAGCTACCTGTCTTACTGTTTTGATCAAAAAACGCGACCGCAGTTGTACGATCGCAGGTATGTTAAGCTATTACAGCTGCGCACCAAATTTACTAGTAAACATAGAACATTACAACATTGTTACAAGGTCCGATTTACAGCGTGGTTAAATGCATTCGAAAAACGTATTGGAATTACATAGTGGAAAGGAAAAGGAGAGACGGAGCCGCGAAACTGCCCGCTGCCGCACCTATCTATTGCCAAGTCAGGTGACCAGTCAAGTGACCCACTAGAGCCGTGCCACCACAGCCACGACTTAGCCACAGCTACCTACCCACCTCTGCCCACCTGCAGCCGCTGCCCGCTACACAACAACAGTTATCAAATGATGTTCTTGGATTCTATATTTCTTAGTCAAATCAGTGGGCACGTGTAATTATATTACATGTTTGCGTGAATGCAAGTGTTGCGCAACAGCCAGGAGCTGTGGCTGGCCAGTGGCTGTGGTGGCTTTTTGAGTGGGTCACACACTGGTCACATGACCTAGCAATAGATAGGTGTGGCAGCTACCTGGACAGCTTCGCGGCTCCGTCTCTTCCTTTCCTTTCTACCATAGAATTTCAATACGTTTTTAGAACGCGTTTAACCGCGCTATGAACCGCGCTGCGAATCGCGCTGCCGTATTGATTTTCATGTTGTTATATTCTTTGTTGACTAGTAAATTTGGTACGCAGCTGTAATGACCTAACATAACTGCAATTGTGCGACAGTAAAACACGCGGGCTGCGACATAGCGATACTCCAGATATTCCACCCTCCCCGGGTTTCGCACTAAAATTTGGTGGTATGGTCGGGTCTAGCAGAATCGGGTTAGTCGTAGTATGTCCAGGTGACAGTCGTAGCACGAGCAGGTAGGCTCCCTTTAGATCGAGTACGCTAACGGATCCTGTGAGATTGTCATGGACATGGGCGGGGCCAGCGCCGCCAGCGCCGCCGGCGGCTGAATTATGTCGCTATAACTTTTAGGGTCTAGGGGACTGAGTGAGTGGATGTACATATGTCCTTTTTTTCGCTTCAGCGCCCGGGCTTGGATTCGTATAGGGGATTATGACGCGCGTGGAATCACGCCACGCACAATTTTGTTATTTTGTTTTTGTCCCGACCCCTCTCTCTCTGTTATTCTGGATGGGTATTTTGCAACCGTGGTAGAATGCGATCTAGGTAAGGTAGGAATTTCTTCTATAGGAACTTTTCTATTATGTCTCAGGCGCGTCACGTCTAGCCTTTCCTTTTCGTCAGGGCGAAATACCTACGCTACGATAGGGCTTTGGGGAATTTTGCACTTTGCGATGGTGCAGTGTAATTGGTAGCGTGGGTTTGATAGAGGCTCCGTACTCCGTACTACGAAGTAAGCCCGGGTATGTAGGGTTGCGAAACAACCCTGCCAGGGCGTGATCCTGCATTGCTGGGGGCGTGCTCCTTCAGGGGTGTCTTTAGGTACCGTACACTATGGCGCATGGTTCGGGTGGGAGGAATCGGATGGGCTGGGAATTTTCGCGATGTTTACTTCGTACACCACACTAAGGCTCGGCCCCTGGCCAGGCAGCAGAGCAACATCACCAACACCTTGCCTGATCATCTGTTAGCCATTGTTCACCTTGAAATGCAGGTCATGAAACCTGTGGCCTTTGAATACACTACCTTTGTACTTCGTATATACTTGTTGGTCGCCATTATGACCAGTTATCATTACCCCAAGGCACGTACATTGCCAGCCCAAATATCCGGATCTCTTGAGGTTTTACTGATTGCGCCATTTACTGCAACTTTCGTCTCGCTACCATTGCCTATTAGATCTTGCAGTCCACAGTCATTGGCCCGCAAATAGTGGCTTAGGCAGATAATAAATGCATCACATCCTGTTGACGGATGTCAGGCATCGTTCTCTCATGCGGCACTGATGAACATTATGATACCTAGGTATACTGTGCAACTGTGGCTGGTGATGATTAAGAGGTATGCATCAAATTTGAAGTATCCGACAAGATATTTTTACTTATATTTACGTACTTTCTAGTTTAACAAGGAAATGCCAACTTGCTATATTTCCGCGATCATTTAAATTCCCTGTGAATCAGATAACGAACTCGGCTTCACGAAGTAGATATCCATATTTCGTTCTTAATTATGCCAGGGGATCAGGAATGGTCGTGAATGTTATTCCTCAGTAAGAAACGGTCAGACACCTAGGCCATAATGTGTGTTAGTCAGCGGAGCAGGGATGTGATGTCGGATCCAATCAGATACTTGTAGGTGTCCCGAAAGAATGTATGGTGTACGGAGTATTACCTTGGGCTCTATGGTCCGGAACGAATTCGAAATCGACCATCAGCCTAGCGTTATTATGCACATTCAGGTCGAAATTTGAGACTTTGCTTCTTTCCACCCAGCAGACACTCATCACGATCTTCCTGAGAGCCCGATCATTTAGCAATCCGTGTGTGATAAGCCTCACCCCCAGCACCCCTTTTCCCTCTTTCATGAAAGGTATACAGCTCTCATAAGTGCCGGGTAAGAATATCTTCATAATACGAAGAGTCGCAGAGTTACATTTATAATCGGTCTAAGAGTTCTTCTTCAGGCCTACTTAGATAGACACTGAACTGTGTAAGAACTACTGTTCAAGACGGCTGTATCAGTGAAAAGCCCCTGGAACACGACTAAGGTCCTGTCACATGCTTGAGAGTCTTGTGTATTAAAAATATTTATTCATTCATAAGCACGATTGTGCCCGTGCCCACGTGTGTGTATAAGTATATATATTTAAAATCTGACACGTCGGAGTATACGCCGGATAAAAATATTCAACCCATCTCGCGCCATCACCACTGGACGCCGGAATGCCCGAAAGAGCCGCAAGAGAAAACGAGTAAGAATATCAACAACTATTTGATCCATTTTCATTAGCATATTTCTCAAGCGGCATTTTAGTTGAGATATCGTTGAGGAAATTCTGGTCTATGGCTACTCACACGCTCGCATAATGACATTTGAAAGCGTCAACAAAAGCATATCCATATCATGCCGCTCTTCTGGAGTCTGGGCCGCTCGAGCGCATATTAAAAATAGTAAAAAGAAAAGAAAGTACCAATAGAAAGCCATGGTAAGCGTGTGTATATGTTTGCAAAACACTATCGTCCTAAATATTCTCCTATATATGGATCGTTAGCAGTTCAATTGATATAGTAATCTGGCATTGTTTGATATGTGTAACAGCACTTGCGTTGCTCAATTGCTTGAAGGGCTGGGATATGAACTCAGTGAGATACGGCTCGGAAAGGAAGTGCTTTCTTTCATTTCGTTGCAACTCTGAAATTGTGTCCCGCAGCGCGCTATTGATCGTCCTACAACTTCTTCAATAGGACAGGGCACAAAGGGAGAGAAGGGGAAGTGTATTGCGGCTGATCGAAAGCAGAAACAAGATAGGTAGGCCTCAAGACTACACCAGAAGTGAAGAAGTGTACACTTACCACGTGGGGTCCTGGGCGTGATGAAGAGCAGAAATGAAAACATGAAGCATCAGGACGGCCGAGACAACATTCAAACTACGAGACCTCCACGGTCGCTACTGACTTGTCATCACCATTATTTCTCAAGTAAGAAACAGCAAACCTCGAAACTATGGGAGCAACTTATTTCAAGCACTTGATCTTACTTTCCCGATGCATTTTGAAGATTGTTCCTGCTCGGATTTGCCAAATGAAGGAGGAACCTTATTTGGCGCGGGAATCATGGGCTGCGGCGAAGGCAGTATTGGCTGGTAGCTAGTTCCGTAGGAAGAGAGAGTATGATATCTATAATACGGATATTAGAACGCAATAATTACCTAATCACTGAAACTACGAAGGAGGCCCCAACGGAACAGCAGACTGGGGGCAGTCCCGAAGTCTTTGCATTCTAACCATATCGTGATAATGACATAATGATATTGATTAGGACGGGAGAGCACAATGATCTAGGTAGTTCAACAGTTGTTCGCATCATAACTTTCCTTATCTACGCGCGTTAAGAACTCGCCTATGTAATCGCTGCCCTAGCAAGCCATTCAAGGCACATAGAATGTTGAAGATCAGAGATGCCGATTTGCGATAGACAAGGAAATCGTCTGCCTGTCCTTTCACTGTCTACTGTGCCCGATGCGAAGTATGTTATGATGGGGAAACTGACGCTGTCAATCCCATGTGGGTTAACGGAAAATTTATTCGTGACACATATATGTATGTATCATGTCCCTATTCACCCATGACCGGCCAATCAAGCTTCCTGCATGGCTCTCAACATCATGTCTCTCCAGCCGGGTCTTCCGTCAAATTCAGGATATTGTTCCTTCATTATTTTAGAGGGTACGTCCATAACATGACAGTGCTCATCTGGTGACTCTTCATCATACCACGAGGGCCAGATAGCCAGCCTCGCAATTGGGACCATAAGTATGAGTACCAAATAAGCGTGGGTCGTACAGAGGGCATACTTCAGAGGGGTCCAGTCCATTATGCGAATCATCTCGCAATTAATGAGATAACGCAAGACGATAAGGCAGCATACGAGCTTGGCAATCAAGATACCAGACTTCCTCCAGCACGTCCAGCACACCCGGGTTTTTGCCATCTTTTCCAGTCCGAATCGATTCGTGATCAAGTTGATGTTGAGTGGTGGCTTGGTCCTTGATTTTGGTGATTCGGTGATCCTGTATCCTTTATTGTTGGTGATTCATTACCGTGAGGTATGGGTAGGAATGTAAACGGGACTGAGCGTCGGCACGGCTATTTTTTGGGTAATCGCCAGGATCAACGATGTCTTCGAGACAGAGGCTTCCTTCTCTAGGTCTGGGCTGAAAATATTGCGTGGTGCTTGTTATAGGCTGTCTGTACGGATTCGTGCCCTAGAGTAGGGAAATATTGCTTGATGGTTATCTGTAGGTCGAGTTTGGTGGGAGGGCTGGAAGGGATGCGGACAGTGGCGTGAACAAGCTGCACGTATATACCTAGATCATGGTTTCTATTGGAAATACCTATATAGAGCATTGCCTTTGCCCTTCAGCAACCTAGCTTCGCAAATAGTCTTCATCATTAACCAGCTTCCCAAAAGCTTAATAGTGGTGTATAACCTTTGTTCAGCAGCTCCAAGTTTGACTTTTATCTGTGGCTTAGGTAGTAGCTTTCGCAACTTAGCTTAGGGGTAGGTAGCTGCGCACAGCGTTACTGTATAATTGGCGTTTAAAACGTTGCTAAGTATTACGGGGCAGCTGCAGCGGTAATCAGTTTTGTCGGCATACTTACTTCGTATCTCTGCGCTGAAAAGATGGCTAGGCACCTAGCTTCAGTGATGCTAACCGCGATACTCCGGACGGAGTCCAGTAAATAACAAAAGGCAGCCTAAGAGATTAGAATATAACAAAGTATGCTCAGGGCAATCATGATAATGAATTTTCATCTACTTCTATTTTGTTTATTTTCTTAAGTTCGATTACGTGCTCTGTACTCCGTAGTGTGCAATTAGCTCTCGAGGAGTCAAGAAATCATCCTTGCTTCACTGGGTGTATTCTGTACTTCGTACTACACTTCACTATATTCTAGGGCTTGCCAGCAGAATGAGAGCATGGTACTCCGTACATACAGATCGTACCTTACAGTCCAACTCATCAGGCATAGGTAATTGGTACCTACGTTACTATTAGTTGGTGGCCCGTAGGACATATCGCAATGCGACGGCTCAAGCATATTTTCTCAGTGGTGAATTCCTACTACTACATCATAGAAAATTGCCGCCTAGCAATCCTGTGCAAGGTGATGACTGGGACAATATCCAGCGCCCGTGGGTGTGCCGGCTTAGTCTATAGCACACTGCATGTGCCAATGCGGCAGATATAGATGCTGACTGGGCGCTTCTATTGCCAATCATGGGTCTTGGGGCTCAACTGGTGTCGGTATTGGTAAAGTGATGCCAATGATGGGGGCTATAACAAGAAGGCAGAATTACCTGTCTGTCTGTAAGACTGGTGTTACAGTCACACTGCAAGTATCCCCGTGGCCGACCATCCCACCTAACCTTAGGTAGGCAATCCTATGAATTGTACATACGGCACCGTATCAAAATAGCAGCGCATATGCAACCATACGATAGTCGATGGATGCTCAGCACATGTGCCGCCGCAATATAAACAGCCAACTGCAGTGAGATACCGAGTCACACAATCGGCCCCGAACCATTATTTTTATGATTATCGACTGTTTTTATTTCACTCTCTTAGCGTCTTACTTCTTGCTTGATTATCTGACCTCCCGCTGTTTCCCGTTCGAATTGTATGCCCCCTAAATTGTCACAAACACCGAAGTAAGGAAAGCCACGAAGCTTACGATTTACTCCGCCTCTCGGATCACGGAACCCACATAGACACACCCCTTCTAAAAGCCGAGAAAATACTCAGCGCACCTAGATGCTCTACATTAGGTTCCTTCCCAGCCTCCCGCTGGCTTCCGCTTCTAATTCGGGTGCCGGAATGGCACTTCAATTCAGACGCGGCCTTGAAAGGCACCCAATTAGGCTAATGAATTCCAGCTGCCCTCCAAGTTATTGAGTCACTTGGCATTGTGAGATCGCTTTACCGGATGCGTTGTATAACTGTCACGCAAAGTCAGACGACCGATACTTATGCGACCACTAATACCTCATTGGACGAGTACAGATCAAATCGTGAATACCAGGGAGAGCACAGCAGTGTTGGACTTACATAACAAATACAGAGCACACATGCATTCACTTACACACCATCACATCTCACCGGCCTACTTCAACACAATTTGTGAGAGCCTAAGAGGGGGGTTGGCAACCATATTGTAAAACCAGTGTGACGCTGCCGCCCAGTCTGATACAACCCCTCCTCCCAACACCCATGTCGCCATTCCCACGCATGGCATCGCCGTTAACTAGTGGCTGGGTGTGCAACCCCAAGAATTCAAGAGAAAGAGTCATCGCACGAAGTCCCCCCACCAATCACCAATCACGGCCGCAGGTGTGAGTAACATCGACCCCGTCCTTTTCGCAAACCACCAAGTCTCCAAAGAAAGGAATGGTGCAGAGCAGATCTCCCTCGTGGCCAGTGCCCCGTTTCCAAGCCCAACCCGCCACTCTTCCTTGCTGCCTACACTACTTTCCAATCCTTCCATGCGTGTTCCTCCATCGCCCGGATCGTGCCGGTTGATACCCATTATGGTGTAGGCACATACCAGTAGTGCGAGCGCGCGGCGCGGAATCCACGGGCTCCTAGTGTGGTGCGGTGATTGAGCCGCCTACACCACAGTAAAATGTCGCGCGGGGACGGCTATACTTATGTCATGATACTATGAATTTCGCTAGGAGCTTTCCGCGCAATCCGTAGTTCACCACATATAGACATTAATCTAAAACTTATATCTTCGCAGGCAGCACGATGAGTGAGATACCACTTAAAGGAATTACGTAAATAGCAGATCTGAATCTTTTTTGTGCGTGAGAATCCTCTTGTAAACGGTGCCCCCCAATCCTTACACTAGAATAGTGCCCCGGTGCCCATCGAGTTGCCGTAGCCTCATCACAGTAAGCCTGTTTTCCACCAGTTACACAATGTCTATCCAAAACAAATGGGACGCACGCACGCACTCCGAACGCATGTCAGCGGCACCAAGGCCGCGGTGCGCTCATCAGAAGGCCGCATCCTTCACACTACAAAGTACTATCATCTGCCTACAGTAGTAATAAGATAGCCGCTTATCTAACCGAGTTCCAGACCTGGGGCGTTCCCACGCATACGGGTGCTTATTCATCGGGTACGCGCTGCTTCAGAATTGCACTTTTACGATATAACTAATATTGCCTGATCTAACCTAGGTCAAGAAAACGCCACACTTCTTCTGCTCACCTTGCACCTCTCACCTAGCGTCTGATACTGTACCCGTATTCACATGATCTGCGAGCTCCCACGCCGAGCTCCCACGTGTCAAGGATCGTAGATAGCCTCCATGACTTGAAGGTAGCAAACACATATAAGTGTGAATCGTGTCCTATCGCATTATATACGGCCTCTTTCGTGACGTCATGCCATGGACAGCACCACGCGCCACGAGACGCCACGGGATACACTCCTCCAAGGATTTGTTCAATTTAGCGAATAATCGGAGTGATTACGCAGACCGGAATCACATCTACGCGCGGACAATATGCGACGCGCCTGCCCGCCCGCCGGGAAAAAGCAGACGCGCATGAACGAGACGGATGCCTACAGACTTAGGTGAAGTAGGTATCACCCCCGGTATTTGATAAGTGACGCGGTCTTCGCGGATCATTGCAGAGGGTTCGTGTAACCTGACCTGTGGTGTTTGCTCTTCTGGTTTCTCTGAGTGACTTGACTGGGTGCGGAAACGGAGCCCCTTTGTGGAATAACCTGTCTTGGATGGTGACTTGTCTGGCTTCTCAACTAGATACTTATTCAATTAGCATAGCATACGTCCCTATCTATAGGAATCCCGTAGTTCGGATGATTTTAAAGTCTCATTAATTGCTTGACTTCAATGTTATCGACTTCACGTAGGTAGGACTTACATTATACCGGTTCCGATATTCGAAACGTGATGCTCAGCTTGATATTTAGCTGGTGGCCCTATGCTCAATTACATATGTCAACTTCATGCTGTTACATGAGGAACAGAGATTTTCATAATGGAAACATTAGCATTAAACAGCAGACACCAATTATAACCCGAATTGTAGTGCAGCCTTTCTGTATTTCGCGTGTGTCGATAAGTATATCGAGCCTCCAAGCGTTGGGATATCTATAACATGACTTACAAGGAAGCCTTTATATAAGAAATGAGTATTCGTCAATCTCCTCTGCTCAGTCTGACTTGCTCTATCTTGATCATATACCCCTGCTCATTCGGCTAATACCCGAACCGTTGTCGTTTTCGCCATCTATGCGGGTGAATTAGTCTGTGCCAGATGGTTTTGGGTCACAGAATGAATAGAAGTCTGTCAACGGCTAGATCGCTGCGAGGATAGTGTAGTTAGGGCTCAATAGATAGATCAATTGATCCATAAACCTCTTAAACCGTTGTTTTAGGATTCAACTAACCTATATTATATACGCAACAGGGTGGCTATAGCTACCCTGTGAGATATTCACTTGACAGTGTGTCATGCTATATACTGTATTTAAGGACGTAGAGATGAACTGGTATGGGCACTATAGCCTCACCGGATATTTCTGCCCCCGTACCGAGTAAACGTCACCAGGTAGATGCTATTAGTTGATCGAGCTTGTCAGGAAACGGGGGGGCATAGAGCATATTAAGATCTGCCTGCGCCTAGACTACAGTAGTCGTATAGGGCTCAAAGGGGTCTAAAGAATCTATCTATATGCAGACAGGTGAATATTACCAACCTCACGTGAAGATTCTTTTGGCATAGTTACCTAAAGCTTGGAAGCACATTGTCGCGGAACAGACTCTGTTAAGATCTCGGCTAGTAATAAGGCTCGCGGTTTCGAAATGCAGAACCTGTGACAAGCATTTTTGCCAAAGTACTCAGTGAACCAAGTTATTTACCTAGGTAGTCGTATGATAGACTAACCCAGTCGATTGTAACTTCTAATCTACGCAGCAATATGCTGTCATATATTCTTTGCTCGTCCTCTCGAACCCGGGGCACCGATTATGAAAGCCCAAAGTAAGACCCAGCAATTGCTAGAACACTGCTCCTTTTCGGCTTGAATGAGCCAGAGAAACTTTGTTGGCCTTATATACTCACCCTGTAAGATTTGCTACTCATTTTACAACAGCTTCTGTTGTGCTTACAAGGTCTTGTACGAGGCGGGTTCGGGTCTTCTCACGGTATGTATATAAGGGGGAGTGAACGGTCAAGTGTTCGACTTGACAACATCCTACTTTTTGTCCTAAAGTTCTAGTGGTGTCGTGGTAAAGTGTTGCATTCATGTCCCGTGACAGGTCTAAATGGATACTCGATTCAAAACGTAGTCATTCAATTATACTTCATGCAAATCATCAAAGGATTGATTTCAGAAGGCAACGGCATTGCTAGCTGAGGACTGTTAAAAACACTAAGTAGTATCTATCTTGATATGAATTCTGTTCTATGACCCCTATGAGATTTGACCTTCACCTCGGAGAGTAAACATACAGAGACGACGGCGTATGAGTCGATGTTGCCCGTTAGGTACACTACACTTATTCGCGGCGTTATCGCATACTGTAGCACAATCTTTGGCAAAAGTCCCTTTCTTGCTGCCGGCCCTGAAAAGCCTTCTCCCACTGCGCGCCATATAAAAATAGGGTCTCAGAGAATCAGAGTGAATAGAAGCCTGTCTGCAGCCAATCTGTTGTGCTATGTGTAGTATAGGGCTCAATAGACAGATCATTGGAACCCTGACCTTCTCATATAGCCAACGGGGGTTCGATGGACCTATACATACGCAAAAAAGGTAGCCAAAGCCAACCGTGGTGTAAATATCACCCTGACACTGCGCATGATGCCCAGCTATTGTAATAGAGTTGAGCAATTTGGAATGCCTAGAATAATATGAGAAGAGCGGGCGACAATACGCGCTACTCATTCTAATAGTAGGTACCTATGTAGAAAGAGTGGATAGGTAGCTTGTATCCCTTATTTTAGACGTCATACAGTCAAACCTGTTCAAAATGTAGATATTTAGTGATAGATCCTGTTAGTCGTCTTGCAACCCCAACGTGTACCGTACCTATTTGCCGAAAGATCAAAGGTGTGTTTTGAAGCGGTCGCTCCGATCAAGACACCAATGAACAACGGTGACTCTCAATTCTCAACAGGACTTACCGTATATAATGTAGTTCGCGCTATCACTGACCTCCTCAGTGTATATGCGATCTCAGAGGCTCAGGTAGGCAGAATATATTCGCATCATCTACCTACCTCTAGCCCTGCCCTTCCACTGCTTTTGTTGCTGCACTTCGCGCTTCGCGTGCGGAGTACAGTAGGCTGCTAGTACGTACCTACTGTCCGGACGACGCTAAGAGTCAATGCCGCGTGTGTACTTCGTACTTCGTACGGAGTACGAGTAAATACTTCATATCTGTGGGGCATGCGCTAAAGAATTGATATGCTGTGGGGCTGCGTACCTTTAGCTACTATGGTTCAGGTTAGCAAGAGACCCACATAAGATAAAGTATGTAGGTACGGTACTGCGGTAGCCAGCCATATCGATAAGAATTTCGCATTTTGAGTGGGATGTCATTACATGCCTCATACAAACTTTTTTCAAATCCCTTCATTATCATCGGCTTGCTCCGGTAGTTGCCGTTATGAGGAAATGGGGAGGAAACCTGCATGTAAGACCCAATTTGTCCATGATGCCTGGCGTGATTCGAACGGATCTGACGTATACAGGTGATGCGCATGCCGACGACGGCCCTGGCTAGCCTGGCATTGCCGACGCCGTTGTCGCTGTCGTTGTCGTCGCCGCCGCCGCTACCGCTATTGTCGTCGTCGTCGCCGTCGCCGTTGCTCTCGTCATTGAGCATCTCGAGAGGATACTCCAAATCCTCCAGGGGTCGGGACCGGAGGCAAAAAATAGACGCAATAAACAAACTGGAACGGCGATTAGGGATGAAAGGGAGACGGGCACAAAAAGAAGAAGAAGAAGAAGCAGAAGAAGAACTTGCACGAGAAATAGACCAAGCAGAACGAAAACGAGGGAAGAACCGAGGACAAGAAGCACGAGCACGACGACAAGCAGAAGCACGAGCAGAAACACAACGCCGGACACGAGAACAAGATAAGACAGGAAGACAAGAAGGGAAACAAGAAGGAGAACAAAAACCAGAAGGAGAACAAGAACAAGAATATGAAGCTCCTATTGGCAACGACGGCTTGATCCTGAAAAGTGAGCGATTGGAAATGACCAAGCAGTTACCGCTGATGCCCCGCAACATATTCGAACGACCATTGGACCCGCTCGATCAGGTGGTCTCATTCCAAGACGAGATAGCAGAGAAGTTGGATAAGCCAGATGGCATGACTTGGCATCGTTGCACACTGACGGTCGCGGTCGGCGACGCGGAGCCGTTTACCGCCGTCGGCTGGGGATTGCGGAAGACGCATGCCAAGCAGGCGGCGCTGCAACATGTGCTGTGGAGGCTGTACCGGACGGGCGTGCTACATGACGTTTGGGGCCCGACGCTGAAGCTCTCGAAGGACGAGCTCAGGCGGGAGAAAGACGCCCTGGTCGATGTATACAACTACGCCGCCTCCCGAGACTGCATCCCCACCATATCCTTCACGCGCCTGGCCCGTCGCTGGCACGTGCAGATTCGCCTGCCCGAACGCGGCATCCTCGTCAGCGCCAAGTCCCCCGACCCGGGGGATGCTGAAATCACTGCCGCTGTGGCATTCAAGCGCGCCGCCGAGAAGTTGCACCAGGCGCCACAGTCGACACCCGACAAAGACTTCGCCCGGGCCGATGAAGATGCCCCAGACATTCAGCCCAGCCGGGATACCCAGCATGCATCGCTGCTCAGCACCGCCACATGCGACAGCTTCCTGGGCTATCTCTACGACGCGCGCATTCCAAACTCGAGTCTCGAGGTAGACATCGGCCACGGCTCGTCCACGGGTTCTGCCTACCGAGCCAATATATCTGTCGCTGGCGTTCCCATCGACGGCCCAGTAGTAATATCCTGCAACAAGGGGAAAGCGGAGAAGATTGCCAAACTTGTGGGCTCTGTGATTTTGGCGAGGCAGCATCCCACCGTAGTGAAACAGTTCGCTGATGTTTTGGAAGCCGGGGACGGCAGGTACCTGAAAAAGTGTAAGCCCGTCGACCTAGTTTTGTCGTCGGAGGCCCTCACGGAAATGAAAGATATCAATTACGCGGCGCAGGTGCGCTTCGGAAGACGAGCACGTCAAGTTCAAAACAATCGAGACCAGGAAGAGACGGGGCCTCAGTCGCGGCCTTACGCTCGTGCACTCGAACCACTTGAGGAAGCAGAAAAATCCTCCTTTATGCGACGGAAACTGCATCAGTATGAAGAGCAGCCGGATCTACGAAGTCTCCGTGAACTCAGGTCGCAGCTGCCCATGAGCCAATACGCGCCCAAGCTGCTGGAACTGGTGGGAAACAACATATATAGCATCGTCATCGGCGCTACCGGTAGTGGCAAGACGACCCAGGTTCCCCAGATCCTCTTAGACGAAGCCATCCGCCGGGGCGAGGGCGCTTCCTGCAACATCATCTGTACCCAGCCACGCCGAATTGCCGCTACGTCGGTCGCTAGGAGAGTGGCCGTGGAGCGAGCCGAAAAACTGCAGCAGACCGTCGGCTACCACGTCCGCTTCGATGCGCGGCTGCCGCGGCCCCATGGCAGTGTTTTATACGCCACCACCGGCATTCTGTTGCAGCAGCTCCAGCACTCACCTGACGATGTCTTAGACTATGCGTCGCACCTTATTCTTGACGAAGTACACGAAAGAGATCTGAATTTGGACTTGCTCCTCCTGACCCTCAAAAAGGCTTTGGTGGATCGGGCCCAACGGGGTCTCAAGGTACCGCGCGTGATCTTAATGAGTGCAACCATCGACGCCGAGGTAATCGGCCCCTATTTTCAAAACAGTCTGCCATCAGGCTACCAAGGTACTAGAGGCAACGATTGCCCGGCGCTGAGTGTGCCAGGCAGGACATTTCCCGTCGAAGAATACCACCTTGACCGCATAATGTTCGAAATCGAGAAAGCACACGGCCGTTTCGACTTGCATCGGCTCATTGGTAGCGACAAGGATTCTCGCCCGTATGTGGATGCGGAGATGATAGAAGCAGCCCGGCCGAGCCGACCGACGCGCCATGTCGAGACAAACACGGCGATCGATTGGCGCGCTACAGCTCGTCGAAAATCGGGGGAATCAGACACGGATGCGAAGCAAGATGCACTAGTGCCACTGGGCTTGACTGCCGCCACCATCGCTCATATCACCAAGACCACGAAGGATGACGGCGGTATCCTAGTCTTTCTTCCCGGGTTGGAGGAGATTCGTAAACTGGGCGAGCAGCTCCAAAGAGATCAGCCGCTTGGTGTCGACTTCGGTGACGAGCGCCGTGTCCGTGTCTACATGCTCCACTCCTCTATCCAAGACAGCCAGTCCAGCGTATTTGATCCACTGCCAGCTGGCTGTCGGAAGATCATCTTGAGCACCAATATTGCCGAGACGTCGGTGACACTTCCGGATGTGCGCTACGTCGTTGACACGGGCAAGATGCGTCAAAAAGACTACCATCCGGAGCGGCGCGTCACCAGTCTTCGGTGCACGTGGATAAGCAAGTCCAGCGCCAAGCAACGGGCCGGACGCGCAGGTCGCGTCGCCAACGGGTCCTATTATGCGCTTTACACGCGCTCACGCCACGAACGTTTGCGACAAACCGATCTCCCCGAGCTGTTACGCAGTGACCTGCAGGAGACGTGTCTTTTCATAAAATCACAAGGGGCCTTCAAGAAGATGCCGATAGGCGAATTGCTAGGTCAGGTGATTGAACCACCGCCTCCTACGGCTGTGGACCTTGCCGTGCAGAGTCTGAAGAACCTCGGCGCCATGGACAGCGAGGAGAACCTCTTACCCCTTGGCCGCGTGCTTGTCTCGCTCCCGGTGCACCCATCTCTCGGCAAAATGATCGTACTGGGCATCGTATTCAGATGTTTGTCACCCATGATCGTGTTAGGTGCGGCCGCAGAAGAGCGATCTCCTTTTATGGCGCCGTTAGACAAACGGCGCGAGGCACGAGAATTAATCTTGAATACCTTCGCCCAAGGATCGCGAAGTGATCATTTGGCCCTTCTCAATGCCTACCAGGCGTTCACCAAGAAACTAGCCAAAGACGGCCAACTAGCCGCATCCGATTGGTGCTATAGACACTTTGTGCACTTCAATGCCATGAAGAGTATCCATTCATCAACGCAGCAGATCGAGGAAATCTTAGCGGAGACGGGACTGATCAAAGTTTCCACAAAAACCATCGGTACATCTATTGACCCTATATATAATGAGAACGCTGACTCGGACGGCATGATCCGGGCCCTACTTGCGGCTGGACTCTCCCCGAACATCGCCCACTCAAACATGTGCCGTAATTTTAGGACGGCCAAGGAGAAAGGCGTGTTGCTGCCGCAGAACTCTGCCAACTTATCGTTGCCACGGGTAGATGATCATCAGGCTCACCTCCTGGTCTTCTCCAGCCTAGCACTCGCGAACGATGGCAGCGGCATGTTCCTGCGAGACACCACCTCGATCACGCCGCTCATGGCTCTGTTGTTTAGTAGCCAGCAACGTGGCGTTCTGGAGAGCACCGTGGAGATGAATGGATTCCTTCGGTTCTTTGTGAAGCCCACTGTTCGAACAGTTTATCTCCGCTCCGCAATCAATACCCTTATGAGCTTCTGCGACAATATCCATGAGGTTGTGGCTTTCACTCTTCACAAGCTTCTTACCAGACCATCTCGAAACAACGTCGCTAGGCAATCTCGAGACAACGTCGCTAGGCAATCTCGAGATAGAGAAAGGTCTCTATTTGATGACCCGCTGCTCTCGCGTATCGCCACAAGAAGTCTGCCACTTTTATTGACGCCGCCGAACCTTTGGCCTGAGTGGGAGAGACCAGAGAGGTCGGGGAGAATCGGAAGGTCGGGGAGACCGTTGAGACCGGGAAGGCCGGAGAGACCGGGAAGGCCGGAGAGACTGGGAAGGCCGGAGAGGCTGGAGAGAGGAAGAGGCCGGCTAAATACAGGCTCTGCTATAGGGGACCTAGAGGCACGGCTACAAGGGCGATATAGCTCTAGTCCAAGGCAGACATCGGCCCGGACGATAGTACGAGAACAACAGTTTGGCGACCCTCGATTATTTGGCGAAGCTGGTCGCTGAACTGTTGGGGTGGTGGTGGCGAAAACGACTTTATAGAGCTTGTCGTTGTAAATTAGTTATAGAAACTGCTTATTGTGTGTAATAGACGATCTGGCCGCGAGGTGGCTACCCCCTCTCCGATCTCACCCAGTCTACTCACTCCATGACGCGGTGGAACTACCTCTGATACACTATACGCGTAGCGTCTGAGAGTAAGTGGAAAGCTAATGTCGAACTGCAGTGGTCTGCTGAAACGTCCTTATACTTCAATAATTGGACACGCTGGATAGTGTCTTGAAAGTATTTTCTTGTTGTAACTTTAGAATTGAATATGGAACCTCCTTTTACATATCACGGGCACGAACGTAGGTGAAGTACAGCATCTGACCCCGCGGATACTCATCCAGTTTCTACTATAATCTTGATATTGTATGTATGTATGGACCAGCATAGGGAACTATGACACAACGCGCTTGAATTCTCGCCAGCTACTAAGCAAAACTATGCACTTATCATCTCTACAGCGAGTTCCTTATAGAACTTATGAACAACTTCCATTGCTTATTATACCATCCCTAGATAACATACACCTACTTAAGGACCTAGCCACCCGTCCACCCCTCATCTCACCCAGACAACCACCACCACCTATCCCAATCCCTCGCCCCGAACAACCGCCGGTGGAGTTTGTTATATCTACGACATCCATCTCAAAGCCGCGCCTCAACCCCCTCCTTGACCTTAACCCTGACCACGGGCCCCTTCTCCAAAGACGTGAACACATCCCACTGCTCATGAATGAAATGGCCATTCCTCGTATCGATCCCCGGCAAATCACCCATCCAGCGCCCACTATTCTGCACAGGCTCGACATCAAACAAGTAGAATATGCGCGCCAGCGCAAACGTCATCTCCCGCAGGGCGAGGTTCTTCGCGATGCAATGTCTAGGCCCCAAGGAGAAGGGCTGGAACGCCATCTGCGAGACTTTTACCGACTCGGCGGTGTATCCCGTGTCTGTGGTCAGGGAGTCGGAGGAAGAGGGGTTGTCGCAGGGGATCCAGCGCTCGGGGATGTAGTCGTGCGGCCGGTCGAAGTACCGCGCGTCCCTGAAGATCGTGAAGTGCGGCACCGACACCCACATGTCCTGCGGTATGTCCTCGTCTAATACCTTAATGCCACCAGGGCCGACGACGCGCGGGATGCTGGACGGGACTGAGGGGCATAAGCGCATTGCCTCGTCCAAGCACGCGCGCAGGTATTTGCAGTTCTCGGCGGTGTTCGGGTGGATGTCGGATAGCTTGGGGAAGGAGGCGATGAGTTCTTTGGATAGTTTGCGTAGGACGCGCGGGTGGTTCGCGAGGTAGAAGATTGCGGTGTTGATTGCTGTTGTGGATGTATCGGATCCTAAAATACGATAAAGATTAGATCTCCATGAATGATAATCATCATCTTGACTTTGTATCTTATGTAGTTGGTGACGTACCAGCCATCATAAGCAGCGTAGCTTCACCGAGAAGTTCGTTCGCGCTGTACACGCTGCCGGTCTCGTCGTCCTTGTTATTGATCAGGTGCGCGAGGATGTCCTCGTAACCGCGCTCCTCGACAGCCTCCTTGTCGGTCTCGAGGTGGTCCTCGTCGCGGCTCTTGATTCGCTTTTCGGTGTAGTACCGCGTGTACTCGCCGAGCGCGGTCGCGGCCTTGAATAGGTGCGGGAAGAACACTTTGTCGAGGGATAGCCGCTTGAGGAGGGGCTCTTGTCCGGTCTGGGGGGTTGGTGGTTAGCATGAATTGAATTCAGTTTCAATTTCGAAGTCAAATAAAAATGTAAGACAATGGATGTGTATAAGTTAACAAGGAAGCTGACCATGTAGATCCTCACAGCGCGCGCATGCACATTCGCCATCATATCCGTGCCCTTGCCAGCAAGAAAACCAAACGGCTCGCCAAAGCACAGCCCGCCCATGATGTCGAGCATGAGATAATTGACCTCGTCGGCCATGTTGAATGTCCTCCAGTCGCTCGCCGTGCGCGGCTCAGTGCCGCCATTCAGCTTGACGGACATCTCCTCGACTTTCGAGGAGATGAAACCGGCATAGTTGGGCAGAGCTTTGGCCGAGAAAGCCTTACTCATGATCCGGCGCTTGCGCCGGTGCTCTTCCTTGTCAGCGGTGTTGAAGACATTGCGGGCATGCTTGTTCACGCGGAAGGCGGAATAGAATTCCTCGGGCTTGGAGACGTTCTTGTTGAAGCCGTAGATATCTGCTTCGAGTTAGGATGGGGGCTATGGAGTAGGGGGTTTGTCCTGGTGACGAACCGTTCAGAGCCTCTAGTCTGTTGACCGATAGCTTGTTAGGCGAGTACCTAACTTTCTCTCCTTCACGTATAGTTAGCAGACGTTGGAATCCAATGTGCGAGACTATGATTTACCGTATTTGTTATGTAGACGGTATACATAATGATGAAAGTCGCCTCTCCATGCGTGGTACAAGACCGGAAGCCCGGTGAGCCTAGCTAGAAGTGGCCCGGGATATTTTCTATAGGGGTGTAGAAATAGTCGGTAAAACCAGATGTATAATATCTAGCAATTTGTTAACCTCTATGGTAATTTAGCTGCCTCAAGATTCGACTCACGTTAATGGCTAAGATGCCTCCGGCGACAACTGCAATCCCTGTGAAAGAGAACGGCAGGCCCGAGGCAGAAACCTGTAGTGGCTTATGCGGTGACATGGTGTTTAGAGAGAGTCTGTTCTATTTCCTTCGTATCCAGTATTCAATTTGATAGATAGCTTGCTTGGTCTTGTTTGTTTGGGACTGGCAGGTCTTCACTTTGGCACATCACAGAACAAATCTCAGCGTGTAGCTACTTTGTATCAAAGTTCATATAAGTTACACGTCTATCTCCGCACCTGATATCAGGAGTTAACCCATTACCCTATCGTATCTTACCTTAGACAAGTCGAGCAACCGAAGCAATTCGACGGGGCATCGCGAGGACCGCTTCGCTGGCTTCAGTCAATGACGCCGATAGCGCTGTTGATTTCGCCCCTCACGCTGCCATATCTCCGTGTCGATAGTGAAGTTGCATCATTGTTATCATGAAAGCGATTAATCATACGATTCCTATTTCTCACTTACATAGGCGCCGCAGTCATGTCACATGTAGGGTAAACTGTCTGATGCATGCATACGCGGTCAAGCATGACAACGGTCTGTCTGACAACCCCAGTGTCAGAAAAGCGCCACAATTCTGACAACATATGACTGCATACGTCCACCGTAAGGTGTAAAGCGTAAAACCACATAATGTCATTACTGACATGCATGCGGTGGACCTGTTTCAATAGTTGTCCGAAACCCATGCACACCGGGCCGTGTTTAATGATGATTAATCTCGGCGCGAAGTCTACAGTCTGTTATGCATTCTTAGGCACGGTGGATATGAGATGAAGCTACGGTTACCCCTAATGCAGAAGCGCTTGCTTACGGAGATGGGATAGCTTCGTGTTATTGTTCTTGGGCCGTACTCGATTATTGTTCTCTTCTGTTACCTGCTTGATATGCATGCTGTATGAATTGCTTGATTTCGCCCTTTGCCCTACAGTCTTATCTATGGGGGGCTTGTATCTTCCTACTCTGTTATCTTTTGCTGTGTCAACAAAAGAGTGATCTGCTAGTGGCATGAATTCAGTAGAGATTCGACTAAGTCAAGATGCCTCGCCAAATAATTTCAGTAAGTTGCATGCTATAGTTGAGTTCAGACCATTGTTATCTCTAAGGCTAACGAGAGCAAGGTAAACACAGCCGCTTCTAGAGACGGCACTAATGGCCCCATCTCGAACTCACGGCCCGAAGCTTCTGATGGAGAACGTCAACCTCTGATCGCTCGAACAGCTAGTCAAACTAGCCCTCCAAATGGAGGGTTTGAGGGCTGGATTGTTGTTCTTGCGGGCTTCTTCATCTTTGTGAACTCATGGTAAGTCGATGACTGATAGTGAGGTGGACGTTCCTTGTTACTGACATGTCGATAGGGGGCTCTCGAGTACGTTTGGCGTCTTTCTAGAGCATTACCGCAGCGAGTTACTACCGGCCTACCCTCCGTCAAAGCTGGCATGGGTAGGGAGCGTACAGTCCACGTTCGTCACCATCATGGGCCTCGTAACGGGGCCTCTCACAGATCGTGGGTATTTACGACCCGTGATGACTTTGGGGCACTTGATGGTCGTCGTCGGGATGTTCACGCTATCATTTTCAACTCAATACTATCAAGTAATGCTTGCGCAGGGCTTCTGCGTCGGCATTGGGGCTGGAGCAATCAACATCCCAGCTTTCGCGCTCATCTCGGCCAAGTTCACGACGCGGCGGCCTATTGCACTAGGCTGTGCCTCTACAGGCGCAAGCATAGGAGGCATCATCTTCCCGCTCATGTTCCGCCGGCTCGCGCCCCAACTAGGGTTTTCGTGGGCGGTGCGAGCAATTGCCCTCGTCAACTTAGCAATCTCTATCCCTACTTTGATCATCCTATGCCGCCAGCCCGGCGTTCGCTCGCCCAAGGCGAAGATGATCATCGACCCCCGAGGCTTCTTTGAGCCTGTCTTTGGCACGTTCGTGATCGCGCTGTTCTTCCAATTTCTTGCATACTACATCCCGCTCTTCTACTTGACAACATACGCAGCCGTCAAACTCAAGACGGGCACTGATTTTGCATTCGATCTCCTGGCTGTCAGCAATGCCGCCTCATTCTTTGGCCGAACTTTGCCGTATATGCTAGGGACACGCGTCGCTCCTATTCAGATTCTCATCTTCTGGGAAGCTGTTGGTATCATCCTGCTTCTCAGCTGGACGGTTGTTGACTCGGTCCCTGGCATGGTGGTCTGGACTATCGCGTGGGGATTTCTCTCGGGCGTTCTTGTCACGGCGCCTGCTGCTAGCACCGCTCACCCTACACTCAGTCCGAGCCTCGATGTCATCGGTGCACGGTTAGGCATGAGCTGGTCGACGGCGGCAGTAGGTGTGCTGATTGGCGCACCTATCGCTGGCGCCTTAGCTGACGTGGCTCATGCTGATTTTGTGCGTGCGCAAGTCTTTGCTGGTATCGTGATGGCGATTGCTGTAGTCTTGATGACTATTCCCTTAGTTGCAGCACATCGGTATAATAAGCAGAAGGCAGGGGAGTAGATTGAAGGCTACTGAAGATTGCGATCATCGAAAGGAATGCCGGCGACATGACAACCATTTTGGTAGAGCTATAGCGACTAATTACTGGACCCCTGCACTAAAATTAATTGGCCACATGAATGAAGAAATTGAAAAATAGCAGTATGTCAATTGATAGGTTTAAATAACACCTGCTGTGCTTTGAATAGATGAAATCATGCTTTTCAGGTATTGAGGGCATTAGCGCTCCTACTAGTAATACGGCAAGGGAGAAAAGGGGTCATGAGTAGACAAGGCATTAATGATGTGTATTAAGGCAAATTGTTGCTACAGACGGCGTTGCATATGATATGAACAAGTCGATATGTAGGAGATAAATATGATTGTGGTCATTAGTTGCTCTCATGCTCTATTATTAGGTTTCAGCTCGACTGGAAATCACCTTAACAACTTTTACAAAAGTTCCCAAGACCTCTTGTATGAGAATTAAAACATTGATAGATCGAGGCCACATCATCATTTGACACAGGCCAACTAATCAGCCCACATATTGGGTTCTGGCGATCTATCATCTAGATCCTCACTTGTCCTCTCACTCGATTCCCCCATCCCATCGGTCGTACAAGGCCATCACACTCTCGCCTAGCCCCAGCTCGTAGTGGTTTGCCTCCTGATTGTCACTCAACTTCAGGAACTTCCTCACGTTGGACTGCTGCTCAGGGCCTTGCTCAATGTCGTAGAAGGCCTCAAAGTCCAACTGGAAAGCGTCGTTGGGTGGATTGAGGAAGCTGAGAACCGACTTGGTCTGGTTCAGGGCAACACGCGGGAACAGAGCAATGCGCTGTGCTAGCTCTAAAACAGAGTCTTTGAGTGTTTGGGACTCGTCGTAATACTTATTGTACAAGCCGAGAGCCTCGCCTGCTGGTCCTGTGAAAGATTTGGCAGCGAGAAGGTATTCCAAGGCCTTGGCTTTACCCAATATGGCGCCCATGTAGGTCTGGCCGCCACCTCCAGCAACGAGACCTAGGGCTTCCTCAAAAGAACCTGTGTGAGCCCGAGGCCCTACGAAACGCATGTCCATCTGGGCTGCGATCTCGTTACCAGCGCCAAAGGCGCGGCCATCAATCTCGGCAATGAAAATGGTCGAAGTAATGTTTTGCAACAGCTGGGTGAAACGAATGTAATCAACTCCCAATTGCTTCTTTTCATCCGTAATAGGAGTCTTCAAAGTTGTCATGTCGATGTGGCCAAGCCAGAAATTGGGATTCGCAGAGTCAAAGATGACAACCTTCGGTGTAGAATCCGTCACATTTTGCAGCGGAATTAAGAAGTCGAGAAGATCATCCGCAAAGAGCCGATCAACATAGTTGACGGGGCCGTTATGGAACGTAACTCGAGTGATATTGGGTGATGGATCTGTGAAGCTCATGGTCTCATGATGGGAAAGACGTGGGGGCTTCTGATGCTGGTGCTGGTTCTGGTAGGGTCCCGGATGTAGTTGCTTCATTGGAATTTGAACCGCGTCTCCCGAGGACAACGAAAGCATATGAAATGCTAACGTAGATATTGAAACACACCAGCGCTGCATTGTGACACGCGAGATAAATTTTGTTAAGGTCTACTCTACTACGAGAATATGCCTAGTCACTGCCATGAAAATGAAGACTATTTAAATGAATTGGAAGATACTGTACAATGTTTTTGTTGTTAACTAGCCCCTGGCTTACCTGTCGGTTGGTGTAAGACGTATTATTACTAAGTGTCAACACTATGTGCAAGCAGCAAGGTGTCGTGCACTTGGCTATGCACACATACAGTGCCAATATCTCCTCAAAAACGTACTCATGTATGTACCTACAGCAGTGACACTAAATCTTGATACCCCACCCGGAATTCTCGTTCTACTCATCCGTCTGACAAGGGCTGAGCCGATCTAACCGTGCTAAATGTGTTAGCGAAAACCAAATGGGCCTACTATTATGGGGCGGAACACGGGTAAGGCGGTTTAGTGTCGACCTTTTTCTGGGGCGCGGGGGGTAAACCCGCTTATCCCCGGACGGGAGCTTTGGGCTGGGGTGCGCTAGCGTGCAGCCTGTGTTTTCGCTGTCCGCGATAAGCAAGAATTCAAGATAGTTCATATATGGGAGCGCTTGTCCCACGCGTTGGCCAAGATAGATAGATGTCTCGGGACCATTCTTGAGGTTACAGCAGACATTTTCGTCGTCGATGCGTGGATGGAATTAACGGACATTAGACCATATGAGATCATCTGTTCCAGGACCAGGCGTTTTGCACCACATTGGCGATTCTGCCTCCAAGACAGTAAACAAAATGGATGCTACGATGAATTGTGCTGCTGCCTTTCGACGGCTATTTAAACGGCTTGTGCGGGTTTTCTCAATCAGATGTAAGTTTACCCTCCAGCGCCCGAGTAATTCCCATCAATTTGCGCAGCGTTGCGCTCCATAACAAGCCCAAAAGAGTGCATATCTCTTATATACCAAATTTAATCAAATGACTACCTTTTTCGCCCTAACTAGAATCATTTCGGCCCTGAAACTATAAGTTGCTGCACCTCGCTTTATTGGCTTATATAGCTTCTGGAAATGGCACATTCGTCAATTCTATTGATTGCTGGAGCTGCGATTCTCGGCTGGCTGGTGTTAAATCTGAGGAATTTGGGCCGTAGGCCTGCTGGATACCCTCCAGGCCCCCCAACTCTGCCAATTATTGGCAACCTCCATCAAATGCCCAAGGCAAAGGTCCACGCCCAGTTTCAGAAATGGGCAGATGAATATGGGTGAGTATTACCACTTTAGCTCACACTCATAGAGTCCGTTACTCGTATTTTAACTGTCAAAAAGGCCGATATACTCCCTAATTCTTGGCTCTCAAGTCATGATCGTAATCTCTTCTGATTTGGCAGTGAAAGAACTGCTTGACAAGAGGAGCGCGATCTATTCATCTCGCCCTCAGATGTACCTGACACAGAGTATTGCTAGTGGCGGCCTCCGCTGGACCCTTATGGTTCGAGTTTACCCAAGCTAGCCATCTTCGTTGAGTATTTTCGCTGATAAACTACTAGCAATACGGAGAATCCTGGCGCATGATACGACGTACTGCACATACGATGTTGAATATCAATGCATCACAAACCTATATTCCCTACCAAGACCTCGAGAATAAGCAGATGCTTGTGGGTCTCCTTGACAGCCCCGAGAACTTCCTTGACCACGTCCAACGCTTCACGAACTCCCTCATAACGCAGATGATCTTCGGGTTTCGTACACATACGTCGGACCATGAGTATATCAAACAGGTGTTTAAGAATGTTCATGAAGCTGTCCAAATTTCGCATTTCGCAGGAATTCTGTTCGACACGTTTCCTTGGTTGAGGGAGCTCCCTGATTTCCTTTTACCGATAAGGAAGCACGCTCGCCGACACTTTGAAAACGAGAAGAGATTCCTTGTTGATCTTTGGAGGAAGACGAAAAACTCTATCAATGCAGGTGAAACTAAGGTAGCTAACTGCTCACAAAGCTTTTCAAAACCACAGCTAACTCATCTCGTTATAGCCGTGCTTCTCAGACGAACTGAATAGAGTACAAGATTATGAAGGGCTTGAAGATGATCTGGCTGCGTACACGTGCGGTGTTCTCCAAGAGGCCGGGGCGGATACTTCCTCCTCCTCTGTCCTCGCCTTCATTCAAGCCATGGTTCTTCATCCAGAAGTTCAAAAGAAAGGACAAGAGGAAGTCGATCGTGCATTTGGTGATAAGCTACCGAGCCTTGCTGATGCCCTGAGCCTCCCATATATCCATGCTTGTGTCAAGGAGACTCTCCGCTGGTTACCCGCAGTGCCTTTGGCTCTGCCTCATTGTGTCATTAGAGATGACGAATACATGGGATACATGATTCCTAAGGGGGCCACTGTTACACTAAATACATGGTATGTGCCTTTGCTAACCTCACTTTCTTTCTGGCACTAGCTGACTCATGTCGATCGCCAAGGGGCATTCACATGGATCCCCGGCGATATCCGCAGCCACGGGTTTTTGATCCCTCCCGTTTCGACGGTGACCTTACATCAGCCAGCGAGTCGGCCAACCTGGCAGATGGTACTAAGCGGGATCACTTCGGCTTTGGAGCGGGGCGGCGAATCTGTCCTGGCCTACACGTCGCAGAGCGTACCATGTTGCTCAGCGTTGCCCGCCTTCTGTGGGGGTTCAACTTTAGCAAGGCTGTGGATGACCTGGGACACGAGGTTCTGCCGCCGTGGGATGACTTTGCCGACGGCTTACTCGCCACTCCGCAACCGTTCCAGGCTAAGATTGATTGTCGAAACCCCGAACGTGCCGAGAAAATCCGCTCAGCCTGGGCCGAGTGCGAGCAGTACCTTGATGAAAATTTTCAATGGGTGGTCTCCCCGGACGAGATTATGTCTTCGTAGCCCCATAGTGGATGTAGGGAACCAAGTAAGTCTTGTAAGTGGTCTTATCCTATATTATTGTTGTTATCCCGGCGGGTTCTTCGGTGAGTTCTTCGGCGGGTGCTTCGGCGCCCTTCATATAAAAAATGGGGAAACTGACAAGGCCATGAGCAACCTATCAGGGGGCCCTGGCTGTTGGTCATGTTTCATGATTAAAGTTGTTTCACATTGACGAATCAGTGGATTTACTTCTATTTATCACATGCTTTTGTTGGTTTCTTAGTCACCCTCGTTTGTACAGTATTTCATTTGTGTTATATCGTATTTCTTGATTAGTACTGGAAACATAAGCAATTTTAATGTTGAAAAGTGAATGAGGCTAAATTGCCGATAAACATAATGAACAGTTCAAACCTTGGATATTCAGAGCCTATTTCGATTAGCAAAATCATAGAATAACATGGTGCTATCTATATGTGATGATATGATATGTTATCTCAAGGTGGGCAGGAAAATAACGTGAATTGCGGGGTGGCAATCACTTATCGGGAGTTATTCAGCGATCTTCTCCCAGGACTGCGGTTCTTCGTAGGCCTAGGTCGGCCGGGGAAACCGTCGCCCAGGGTGGTCTGCCTTCTAGTCGCCCTCCTCACGTATGCCCGTCGTGCGCCACAATGGGGGTTGACCGCGGGATATGTACCAGTCCAGCATAGTCTCGACAAGGGGACGCGGAATCGCCGTGTCTGAACTATCACATCTGGAAGTTGCCTCCATTAGCTCGTTCAGATATTACTCATAATCAACCTTGATCCAAGAAGCCTGACCGCCACGACTCAGCGTAGGCTGAGGTAATAGGGGATCTAGATCCTTGCGTTCTAGACTGACAGATGCATGCTTGCACCTTCCAAGATCGATCTAGAATCCAGCTCGCCGGGTCTGGTCTGTTGCCGTGGGCATACCATTGCCATGGAATTTGACAGCTTGATGCTGGAGCCACCGACTTCTCAGGCTCTGTCTTCAGGCTCTGTCCCCCGGCTTTTAAAGACAGGTAAACTCCCATCAAATCTCGGGCCATCAAACCAAAGCTCTATCATACCACAAAAAATAAGTTGAACATACACCACACTGCCATCATGGAGGTCACTCTTGCTATCAACCCGGTCCCAGTACCGGAGCCGTTCCCAGAGAAGAAGACAGTGTCCGCGGTTACGGTTGAGAAGCCAGAGCGTTACGAGTCTGAGCCGGCTGACCGCTCTCGCCTGGCTGAGCCTCTGACCTTCCACTTCTCTGGACGCACCGTCTCGAACCGCTTCATGAAAGCTGCCATGACAGAACAGCTGTGTACGTATGACCACAAAGACCCTGAGAAGAACGGCATTCCAACTAGGAACATCGAAAAGGTCTATGAGAAATGGGGTCAGGGTGGGATCGGCATGATTCTTTCAGGTGATGTTGGCATCAGTCTTACAGATCTCGAGTCTGTCGGAGACCCGATCATCCATCCCGGTGCCCCATTGTCTGGCCCTCGGTTCAACGGATTCGTGGCCATGGCAAGGGCCGCAAAAGCACACGGTTCACTTATGGTCGCACAACTCGCCCACCCTGGCAGGCTGTGCGTCTTCGTCGACTCTCCCGTATGCGCCTCTGCGGTGCCGGTCATCAACCAAGGCAGAGGCGACGGCATATACAAGTATCCCCCGCCCCACGCTGCGTCGCGCGAAGAGATCCGTGATCTCATCGCCGGGTTCGGGCATGCAGCCGAATACTTGTGGAAAGCAGGTTGGGATGGCGTGGAGATCCACGCAGCGCATGGGTTCCTCTTGGCCCAGTTCCTCAGCCCTAAGACCAATAAACGCACCGATGAGTACGGAGGCAGCTTCGAGAACCGGATGCGCTTCATCCTCGACATCGGCAAGGAGATTCGCAGGCGAACCCCCCCTGACTTCATCTTGGGCATCAAGATCAACAGCACCGAGTATCAGGATGAAGGCTTCGTCACGCGCGAGGCACGTGTATTGTGCCAGCGTCTCGAAGAGAATTGCTTTGACTTCGTCGAACTCAGCGGCGGCTCGTATGAGAAGATTCTCATGACGCATCAACGTGACAGCACTATCAAGAGAGAGGCGTTCTTCCTCGAGTTCGCCGACATGATCGTGCCGGGCCTGTCCAAGACTAAGGTCTACGTCACGGGCGGCCTGAGGACTGTCGGCGGTATGGTGAGAGCATTGGACACCGTGGATGGAGTAGGGCTCGCCCGCCCTCTTTGCCAAGAATGGTCTCTTTGTAAAGAGATCCTCGACGGAACAGTCGACGGCGCAATCATCCCAGACATCGACCCGGGCGACTTTTGGCTCTCTCTCATGGCGGGAAACCGGCAGATGAGGCTTGTGTCGATGGGTGCAGAGCCATCTGAGCTGTGGAAGAAGGAGGTGGTGGATGAGCTCAGGGCTGGCTACAAAGATTGGGTAGAGAACAAGAGCACGGAGAATGAGCGGTCTCGCTACCAGATCATCGACGAGCCGTATGTTTCCGACTGGAAACTTTCTGTATAAGGTGCTTTGATCTATTCCTTAACTTAGTAGTTGATTTTGCGGGATGTGCCGGGACATACAGGCAGAAGTCGGCCCCCTCTCTGTCTCATATACAAAGGGCAGGTAGTAGTTGGAGCTGATTCATATAATATATGGGTAAGGCCAATTATGTTCATGGTTTCATTGGAGATCTCGGCTTGGTATAATTAATATAGTCAGTTAGAAATTGTAGAAACCTTATACGGCAGGCCATGCCGAGATGTGCTTCGAAGCGAGAACGATCTTGCATTCAAATGAGTTATTTAGTTCTATTTCCCCTATTGACGGATTACTTATTTTTACCCTACCTCGGATCCCAGATAGTTTGACGGATATACCGTTAATTCCTTGATGTTTCTGCGGCACAGCAGTATCCGTAGGCCTAGATTGGTCGGCTGTGGAATGAATTGTAGGGCCTAAACAGTTGCTTTCCTCTGCGTTGCTGCGGAGATGGCAAAGGGGCCCAGTGAAGGAATATACGACCAAGGAATTTGCGGTCAAAGCATAGACCCTTGCTGTGTTTAATCATGAACTATTCTCTAGTCATTGCCTCAATCTGGTAGATGGGACAGCTTCCACGAGTACCATTCCTACCGAAGCATTAGTAGAATAGGGGGAGCAATGTTCCAATTCAAGACCTAGTTGATTAACAATAACATAACACCGCTGCAATTTTCTCGAATCACATCACGTTGAAAGTATCTTAAGATTTGGACCGCTGTTTGTTTTGAAGTGCTCTGTGAATGGCAGTGCTTAATGTTTATCGTAAAATCCTTTGCACAGCTGAATATGAGTGCAAAGCTCAACTCCCATTTGATAATATAGAGATCTTGTTTTGAAGATAATTGCAAGAATTACACAAGACTCATATAATAACTATGCTACTATCGCTGCTACTATCGCTGCTGTCAAAATAAATATCACAATTCAATCTATAATGGTTGCCCCCTTGACGTCCCAGGGACGAATGCATATGGCCCGTTGATGAATGATTCTTCGCACCTTCGCGATTCAGTATTTGTGATATTATGGTTCTAGAAGATAGATATTTGTGTCTGTGGGATGTCAGAGACTAATAATAGCATCGGCTCTGCAGAATGGTTGTAGCGATGGGTTTATACTACTTCTCTTACACAACCCCTTGCTATCATATAATTCGAAAATCGATCGGCTACTCTACTGGAGTCTACACAGAATCATATCATCGCAGCCGGCGGGCCATATCTTCTCGTGGAGAAGCATGTATCTGATATTCTGCTGACAATAGGGTTACGAAGACTCGTTATAGCCTCACTCAGGCGAGGACGACGAAATAAATTTCTATTTTTTTTTTAATGAAAGAGAAAGAATATGCGATGGATAACAGAGCTGGTAAATACTACTCAGCAGCTCACCAGAGTAAGACTTGCCTCAAAACCTGTATAATAGCACGCAAAAGGCTGTAAATTCAGTTGCCAGAACCAGCTTAAATTGCGCGAGCACTATATCTACACATCTAGCAATTGATGCTAATCTAACGCTTTCATCTAACCCATAGAGAAAGTTCTGTAGTCAGACTCTTCTCGTGATATCGGCTTGTAGCAAAACGAAATGAGACTCCCTACGCCAAGAACAGCCGTTGAAGCCATCGTGACGGCGGAATTGTGAGGCGGCGGCGACGTCGGTAGTGGAGCTCCTAGTGGAACTTTTTTCTCGCTAAATTTCAGCGGGAAGCTACTAACGTTACCACATTTGGACTAGTGCATGCGCTAAAATACAGCCTCTTGAGTACCCCTATAACCAGAATTATGGATTTCGCTATGGCGCGCTGGAAAAGCTCTTTGACCACTGTAACATTCGCAAAAGGCAAGCCTGTAGGCAGCGAATACAGCGCTGAACTTGTTAATTTTCCAGCGGGTATGGCGGCCTGAGTCGGATCACATTCAAGGGTGATTGTCTGCCAGGGCGCCCTAGAGGACGAACACCATCCGAAGCACGCAATTTCCAAGCCAAAGGCATACCCAATCATCCCCAGCATACCGAATGCCTGTTTCCGATGGAGAAGATGTGTAAGATGCGCCACGGCCCCGGTCTAATCTTACAAAGCTGCAAGTCCTACTCCATCCCAGTCATGCCAATATCATGTTCCGGCAATCGTTCCCGGTGAGACTCTGACTGCAGCTCTGGCGATCTCTGACACTGACCACAGATGTATGCAACTGCTGTCAGGCCGTCATTGTGTCAGGATAATCGGCGCATAATGTAAATTCAAGCATCTGACTGCATGAGTGACTGCATGGAGTGACTACAGATGGCCCATGCATGCGACGCAGACCTGACCAGCATCAGGCAGGAGTATGCGATTGGTTTATGCGTCTCAATTAGTTGAGGCTTGATTTATGATTATCTCTGCCGGAATTAACGTTAAGTCCGCTATGTCCAATGCAACATTGGCGATCGACACCAAACGTTTGCATCGCGATATCGCTTTACTGGGTGGCGGGATACGATTTGTACTCACACCATGATTGTAGGTATCTATGTTTGAAGTCCTGAATTAAGTAATGCCAAATTTGGTATTCCGTGATTAGGAAAATAATGTAGCCAAGTTACTTAGACGACTCTACAAAGTTTGCCCACATATATTTTTGATCAGTTAATTGACAATCGGACTTAAACTCGCCCGCCGATGAGTTATTGAGTACGTAGGGAAAAAGTCCGCCGCTGTGTCACTGTTGATCACTGGAATGGTTGTAACAGCCTTGTGTAGCCATACCAGTGATATAGTTGCCAAATTCGGAAGCATTTGAAACTTGTATCTTTAGTCTGAGTTTTGTCTAAGTAGGATTAACTAAGCCGCTGTGTGCTGTGAGACTGGCTTGCACACAATTTAGATTATTCTCAAGTGTGCTATCAGCTATTCAAGACATAAACAACTAGACCATAGAGCTACGAAGCTCCGTATCTTTAGATTGCACGCATCAATACCATCATGAGAGGAAATACCATCTTCGTCTTCGCCGTATTGCTTAACGCGCCGTTGGGTCTCTGCTCGGCATACTACCCAGACTGCGCTCCAATTACAGGCAATCTCGATGTAAACCTGCGAAATATATATCCGGAAGGCGGGGAGTGGTCTCCGTCAAACTGCAAAGTGTACTTGGGGTAATGACCATTCCTAGCCTAAAGGTTGGCCAACGAACAAGACTAATTGAGAGTTATACTAGTTCCTTGAACAATGGCACCATTGTCGAATACGATCCCTATACCAAGACCACGAATGTCATTGAATTTCCCGGAGTCACCCATAATTGGGAACACTTTGTGTGCGGTGTAGACTATAGCCATGCAACCGGCAACCTCTTCATCTCTGCGAGCGCCCGCGCTCCTTGGTTCAACCCAGATAGCCCAGGAATGGGTACAAACCTTACCGGACCCAATCGTCTCATTCAATACTCCCCTCGCGATCGATCTATAATATGGGATGTGGACCTAGGTCCTCTCGTCGATGATATCGAGAAGGAGATAGGAACTTCAGTCGGTGGTCTTCAAGATTCCGCGTCAGATAAAGACGGAAACGTTTATGTCCCAATCACTTTCGGTAACTTCATTCTTAAAATTGATAAGAACGGCGAGACTAGCCGGTTTTATGACCCGGATCTCAAGAAGCTGGACAAATCTTATGGATTTGGCGGCTTGTTTATAACAGAGAACAACGCGATGGTGGTTGCTGATGGAGTATCGCACGGTTTCGTGGTCTTCGATCTAGTAGGACCAGATCCAACGAAACCATTGTTTTCCCAGCCAGAGGGAATCCCAGATAACTACGACCTCCCTTTGGTATGCGATGCCATCATTGCCCCTAGACGATATAGAGACACAGTTGCCCTGTGTGCCGACGTCCTCAGCAGGAGCATGTCGCCATACGGTATCATTACAGTATACGTATCAAAAGACGGATGGAAGACTAGCAAGTATGCCGGCGCTATTCCTGTCGAATTTGGACAGTCTCCAGATGTGTTCTCCACAGCGCAATTCGCGACGGCTGATCGCGTCTACGCGCTTTCCTCAGCGCTCCCATATGGACCACAGGCATTTCCTGAAGTCAAGAGTACAACGCTGGTGGATATCACGGAAAAGGTTGATCAGCTCGTGGGAACCGGCGAAGCTGCACAGACAAAGCGCGACGAATTGTGAAACGCTAATTGTGGGATTTCATGTAATCAATAATGATCATACACACCGGAAATAGTCTGGTCATAGAACAGTAGTATCTACAAGTTTTCTTAGTGACGTCAATTAATAGACATTTGCGATATTCGCATCTTCCTCCAACTTACACAGTGCATACGACACTATGTCAACTTAGACACCATAGGTGTTGATCTCCATCGCCCAGTGCATGATAAGGCCTCCATTTCGCGGTATAGGCACTGTTTTGCGCTTTAGGACTACCGTAGGAAACCATAGACAAAGAGGCAAGGCAATCGGTTAGTCTTATGCGTGCCGGGCTTGTATGAAAGCACTGTTGGAATGTACTTGCTCAGGTTAAGTGTGTAGACAGGTACGCGGGAAGGCGGGCACAGTGTCTGGGCACTGCCAAGGGTCCGGGCTTAAGACTTAGCTCCACCCTAAAGTCCGTCAAATTGTCTCTCAAACACAGCAAGAGCAGAAGCGTCCTGGCCTGAGCTCAAGCCTCTCTTCTTATCGATGCATCTTGACTGTATTGTTCTGTTGGCATTTAAAAACTGCAACAACCTGGTGCGCTGAAAGATAGATCCTGTACAGATTTCCGAATGAAGGAATCCGAAGCGGCTCACTCTTACCAGCCCTCATCCGCATCGTTGGCGACTAGGGTAACTTACTAACGCCAACCGCTCTCTATCTTTACACTACCCCGGACACTATTGTCGGCTAGCCTGCATTCCCTTCGATTCAACAACAACACCATGGCTAGCCAACCCAGTATCGCGTTTTTTGTCCGCACAACCACCTTCGGTGAGCTGGTCCGGTTCCTATCCGGCAACAAGCTCCTTCGGTACCCAGACGAAATTGATTCATCGCTACTGAAGAGGAGTATCCGTCGTGATGATTCGGAACAAACAAACGGCTCAGACTCCAAATTAGAGAAGGAAGGCGACGAGGAAGCGGCGATCCAGAATGGCGGCCAGGAAGATATCATTATGGTCGATTGGTACGGCCCAGACGATCCAGAAGTAAGTATTTGCTTGTTTGTCTTCACACTATAATTAGTGCAGCGTTCTAATACAATGGCCTCGTCTTCAGAATCCCCAGAATTGGCCCGTCGCATGGAAACACGCGATGATGTTTCAGCTGTGTATTCTCAACTTCGGCGTCTACATTGCAAGTTCCATCTACGTGCCTGGCGAGGCTGATCTCATGCAAGAGTTCAATGTTAGCACAATAGTTGCTACCCTTGGTCTCTCTCTTTTCACTCTGTAAGATAAAATCATCTCTCTATTTCCCCAGCTAGAAACCTCACTGTAAATAATTTGTTGACGCGTCGTCAATAGCGGATATGGCGTGGGTCCTATGTTATGGTCTCCCCTATCTGAGATGCCAAAGATTGGACGCAGTCGCATCTTTTTCTGGACTCTTTTCGCATTCGTCGTGCTTCAACTGCCCGTCGGCTTTGCCCCCAACATTGCCGTCTTCCTAGTTTTCCGATGGGTTACGGGCTTTTGCGGCAGTCCATGCCTATCGACTGGCGCAGGTACTATCGTTGACCTATACGATCCGGCTCTGGTCTCGTACCTAATTTGTATCTGGGGGACGGCTGGCACCTGCGGTCCAGTATTCGGCCCAATCATCGGTGGATATCTAGCGCCGGTGAAGGGTTGGCGCTGGACAATCTGGGTTGTTACCTACATCTGCGCCGCTGTCCTCATCTCTATGTTCTTCTTCTTTCCTGAAACTAGTGCGCCTAATATTCTCTACAACCGAGCCAAGAGATTCAGGAAGGCCACTGGAGACAATCGGTACCGAAGTGATTCGGAGCTTCACATCCCCACCACTAGGGACCACCTGATCAATCTCGGCAGAGCCTTCACCCTGACTTTCTTCGAGCCCATCGTTCTGTTGATGGACTTATATGCCGGTCTGCTATATGGTGTGCTGTTCCTCTGGTTTGAGTCTTTCCCCATTGTATTCGGCGGAATATACGGATTCAACGCTGGTGAACAAGGCCTTGTGTTCCTCAGCATCTTAGTCTTCGCTCTGATCTCCTTAGCCGTTTTCATGTTCTGGATTAAAACGAACATCGCCCAGAAGTTCGACAAGCCGGACTTCAAGCCCGAGATGGTGCTTCCGCCCACATTTGTCGGATCCATTACATTTCCGATCTGTCTTTTTTGGTTCGGCTGGACCTCGCGCGCTAGCGTTCACTGGATTGTCCCCGTCATCGGATCCGGCTTCTTCTCTATTGGAGTGGTCACCTTGTTCAATTCATTGTTCAACTACCTAGGCATCTCGTATCCTAAATACGCTGCGTCTATATTCGCGGGTAGCGCTCTCTTCCGTGCATCGTTTGGTGCTACTTTCCCACTCTTTGTAAGCCAGTGCGCCCTCATCCTCTAGATCTATAACTAACGTGCAAATGTGAACAGGCGCGTCAACTCTTCGGAACACTGGGTATAGGCCCTGGAAATTCCCTCCTTGGCGGAATAGCCGTACTTTTCATCCCCATCCCCTTCGTCTTCTACAAGGTTGGTCCATGAGAACCTGAACGGCCCTGACGATCCGGATATATATGACTGACACTCGAATAGTATGGCGTGAAAATCAGACACATGAGCAAGAATGCTCGGCACGATATCTAAGACAAGTGACGCGGCTAAAGGCGAGACGTCGATCTGCTCTTTGATCAGGGCAGTTCAGTTGTTAAGAAAATTTGTTACCGAAAATGTGAGCGAAAATGCTCTAATGAGAAATTAGGAGGAATTATACGGAAAAATGACATTGTTAGGAATAGGTACAACGAAGGCATGAGGTAAAGGGCTGTAAGATTCTTGGCAAATAGCTACATACTAGATTTTAATTAGACTACACTAAAGTGAAGGCAAATATGCCCGTCCAATGCTAATTTCACAATCAATGAATGCTACTCAACCTTCAAACAATTCTTATAGGGGTGCAGGCAAGTCCCTGTCTGCTGCAAATGTCCAATATCGATGCGCAGGAACAGAATGCACTTGACATACCAAGCTAGTCCAATACTACTCTCAGAGGATATGTCGTCTAACATGCACTACAATACTAGTTAAGAGAAAGCAATACTGGAAAATAAGCACTTATTGCAGCGATAGCTTAAGCGAAGCTCGAATACTTCATATTGGATCGCCTATCGTAGCGAAGAATCTCTGCCTGAGATGTGACAAGATGTAATAGGTATACCCCTGTGACAACCAATTATACCATGCGCAGCACACTCATGTTAGACCTTTTCTCCCCATCACAGCTCATTCTCCTCCTCCTCATCGACATCTTCGCACACAGGTCCAGGCAGAACCTGACTCAGACGATAATTGATGTACGACACAGTATCTTCGTCATCACTCGGCATGAGCTGGATATTGGCGACGAAGACAGCGGTAGTGAGGGCCTCGTACTTGCCGCTGGCCTGGAAGCTCCAGGTAGTGAGAGTGTCGACCTCGCCCCAGCGGGTAGGCGCGGCGTCGGTACTGTTGACGAGGATGGCCCGCACGGACGCGGTGTTGGACAACAGGCCCTTGGAGTGCACGCCGATGACGTGGCCGTCGTCGGTCTGCACGAGCCCGTTGGCGTCGAGCGTGTATGGGCCCGTCGAGTGCACGACGTTGAAGTCGTCCATGTGGATCGACGTCGCGTTTACCGCGGGCTCGTACCCCGGCACCGATGTCAAGACGCCGATCCCGTTCCCGTTCGACCAGTACCCGCCGGTGGTGAGGTTGCCGAGTGGGTACAGCGCGAATATGCGCAGCTAGAACGCGTGCCGCGCGGCGGGTCAGCGGTCGTGGTCCCTTTCTACTACGTCTGAAGATCGTGGGCGAAGAGAATGAGGATGAGGATGAGGATGAGGAGGAGCTGGAGGAGGAAGAGGCGGGACGGACCTTGAACACGAGCGCTGGCACGATCGTGTTGAACCCGCACTGCACCATGTTGGATGATGAGAGAATGCGTGAATGAGTTGTCTAGGGATTCTGCCGACACAACACTATCGTGCTCGTTCGAGGTGGTTTAAATCTGACTGTTCAAGATGACTGCCCGTGTTGTGCTCAATAGCTATATCTGCATACTGTAGCAGATTGTCCTCGCGACGGACTTATTTGTATAAGTCATGTATAAGACTATACGTCTGTCTATGGCCTGGCAGCCCATGTTGTGTTGTGCTCTTGGAACGGCCAAGTATTACTGATCCTGCACACGCAGCAGAGCAAGTAAAGGCGTCGCCATATCCGCTACACAACATCATGAACGCGAAGTGTTACTGACTAGGATTCGGCCGACTTACAAGTCAATGTCAGAATCTAGCTGATACACTGCTAAGACTGCAGAAAGGTGGACAACGAGTGTGGAGCGGCACTGTGAGGCGCGTACTTCTCTATTCACTGCGGTCAGCGCGTTAAAGAGTGTTTGAGCAGGGATATACTTCGTAATGCAAAAGGACTTTTTTCTTACTGGGAATAGATGCATGTCAGGGGTACCACATTTAGCACAGGGGGCCCCCGGTTAGTTCCGATCGATGGCGACCAATATTAGTCAAGCCGAGGCACGCTACTGAAGTAACGCGCTGGTTTAGCTTTTTTAGTTGTTCTTAGTGCTATGTAGAATTACCAATTCCGGAAAACGGACCGGGCCGCAAATAATATACGCTAAGTGTCGTGTCTTGGCAGTCTCTGGTCAAACATGTGGGAAGGGTCCAGGAAGAAAAGGAAACGCGACTTTTCGTCTGTTGTTATTATCGAATACATACAAATGATACGTTGAGTACGTAAGTGTAGGCAAATTATTACACTTGTTGAAATGATCATGGTTGCCATTGCGACATGAAGTGATAAACTCCTTAGAGAGGACAAGCAAGAGAATAGGTAACGAGCATACCGTAACTATAACTGCTCATCATGCAAACCAATGGTTACCCATCTAGTCTAGGGCCTTTGGTTCGCTTGATTTTTGGCACTTGACTATAAATAATAGAGCGTGAATGTGGAAAGATGTGTATTTTCTATGTAATATTGCTGGTACCCAAGACAGTGGTCCTTTGCGCCAAGACAGTGTTGTTGTCCTTCTATCCGACGAGCTAATACCGCGTAGTACATAATTTCTTTCTCAATTCTGCTCTGACCACTATTATCCCATTTGTCTAGTCTATGCTCTCTCATTGTCGCGAATGATACATCCAGACACACTCTCTGATCTTGCTTTAGCGACGGGAGAGAGCGATTTACTTCTCATCCCAAACGATCTCGATTACCGACAGAGAGGCATGTGGCGGCGTGACAATTGACTTGAGCTTGAAGCGACTGTCTGCGAGGTTGAGCAAGCTGATCCAGTCTTCCCGGGTACGTTCTTTGGAGTTGAAGACCGTATTCATAACAATATCGCATGCCCTACAGCTAACGTTAGTCAGAGATCCCAACACTAGGGCATTTGACCTACATGTCGAAACGAGCGACTATGAGATTGCGAGGTTGTGGCGGGATCAGGACTCTCTCATTAAGCAGGATCCTAGCGCCTGGCTTGAGCGCAGGAATCTGGGCTCGCAAGATCTGAGCGGCGCATTTGTCCGACCAGTCGTGCATGATCATGCGCATGATATAGACATCAGCGCCCTTAACAGGCTGTTCGGTGAAGAAATCGTAAGCCTTGAACTCCAGACGGTTAGCCACGTCAGCGGGTTTTATCTTCTCGCCCTGATCAGTGACTTCGGGGCGATCCTCGACAATGGCCTTCTCGATCTGCGGATACTTCCGCAGCAATGCTTGTAACAATGCACCATAGGAGCCTCCAATATCTACCACCACCTTCGGTACTGCGCGAGAGGTTGAATCCCACGGTACATTGTTGACGAAGTGTGCGTGGTACATATTTGGGAGTCCCAGGCAGAATGTCATAGCATCGCCGAATGATTTAACGCGGGATGCGTCATTGGCAATGATAGAGAAGATATCTAGGCCGCCCTCTTCACCATTAGCCAGGGCAAAGGCGTTCTCGCCTCTTTCTTCAGATTCAGGCCAGCGTTTCAAGGCATCTGCAGCCTTGACTGAGGCAGCGCCTAGGCCCCATGTCGCATAGCCGATCCAGTCGTATAGAATGGTATTCGCCAAGGCAGCAGATGCCGCATTGTGACGAACAAGACCATCAGCGCCCTCTTCGAAAACGCGAAGAGCTATGGCTGATTGAACGTATCGACGAGTATCCGATTCGGCCAATCCGCATCGTGCGCCAAGCTGCTTGTATGATAATGCGCCGTCTAGGGGCAAGTGCTCTGCGATGCGGTATTTGTACAGGATATCGAAAGTAGCAAGAGTCACGGGCTGCCACACGAAGGAATTAGCATCCTCCAGCGAGCTTCTGAGTGAATCCCTATAAGACTTACCGCGCGATACGTCAGAGTGTAGACATGTTCAGCAGGGCCTAGAGCTAGTGCGCGAAGTTCATCAAGCGCTTCGAGTAACTCAGCTCTCTGGCCTTCTAGCTCTTGTGTGTAGGGGAGTGCCTTATAAGCTGTATCTCGGTCGAAGGATGGCAGTGGCTCTCCGGCGGCTTTGACTGCATTATTAATGGAGTGTGTTCGGGACCGAATGAGGTCACCCAGTTCAGGGAGGGATCTGTAAGAAGGCATATTTGCGATTATAATTATCTAATGAAGATTAGACAGACGAGATTGCAGGCGAGGTGGCTGTTGATGGGTTTCAAATTGTCTTTACGGGATGAAGCTATCTTTATCCCTTTCACACTCAATAGTTAAGATGAATGATGCCCGCCAGAGAGGTCATTACTGACATAGTATTGTTCATAGAAATGTTCTGTTATCTGCAAGATTTCCTGTAGCGCATTGTCAGATCATGCTGAATGCTAGTCGCGACTGCGATGACCTAACTTCGTTCTCAATGACTACGCATGAAATGCGTACTTGATGGTATCAAAAGCCTGACATGACATCTCAATCCTCGGGGGAAAACCCATTGCATGAGCAATGCCTCACTCTCGAAGAAAGAGAAGGTCTGTGTAAACACCCGCGCCTCTTGCATCCCGGAGTGATGCGTGTTGTCTTCGGACTTAGTATCATAGGTGTCCTAACCCCATTCCTTCTTAATCTTACGACAATAGTTTACGATCTTATCTTGAGCGAAAACGGAACATGTTATCATAGGGTTAGATCTTTTCAATTCGTTACTATGGTCGAATGCGACCGCCAGGGTATCCGAGGTGTAAGCTTTCCCCTGCCGCTAACTACCCTGAATACCTACACAAGGGTGGCCTGTAGATCTTCCAACAGCGGTGGTCTCTGACTATAGAATTTTGTGTAATCGCATTGCCTCTGCCTTATCTGTAAGTATTGCTCAATGTGACACTCCTTGCTTCTAGTCAAACTGGTACCACAAGACGGCTGCACACTGCTATGTCATCACATACGTTGACCTAGTTCGTGCTGCGACGACAATAATGAAATAGTAGGGTGATTACATGCAGGCAGTCAAGCTTTCAGGTGTTCGACGGATAGCGGGGAATAACGGGGTAGAGCTGCAAGAGACAGTCATACAGCGCTTACCTGGTAGCTGGGTAAGGCATGTAATAGCGGCATTAGCACTGGACAATCTCACTGTTGGGTCTACCATCAAGTATTATGGGTGGACAGATGACTCGAGTAGAATGATAAGACTGTGTCTAAGAAAGAAAATAAGCCCCTAATTACTGTCTGACCGAGTAATCATAAATGCAACGAATGTGAGATATTCGGCTCTTCCCCGCATAGAGAACTTCTACCCCTGCCGCTCCTGTCGTCATGTCTCATTTATGATTATCTGTATTCTGCGGTCAGGCAACTGGTTATGTGAAGAGATGATAGTCTTCCTGATGCGGCACAGGATGCGCACGGGCTGCCCTAGCTAGAATGCCATCACTAACGCCACATTGTTATCTCCAGGTGCTTTATCCCCTAATCCCGGATATTGAGAACCCAAGATTGAAGGAAGCGAGTGTGATCCCACGCCGTCTTTGTCGCGTTCGATAGCTCTTGCTACATTTCTAATTCGAGAGGTCACGCAACAGCGCACACCCCTTAGCTGTTAGACATATCGTTCTTTTGATACCTATCGTAGTCAAAGCAAAACAAGCAGACTAGCAACACCTAGCACGACCACCATGTCGAACGGCAATGTACCTCTGCGTAAACTTGGCAAGAATGGGCCAATGATCCCTGCACTGGGCCTTGGTTTAATGGGCATGTCTATCATGTATGGGAAAGCTCCAACTGATGAGGAGCGATTTGCCGTACTTGACCGAGCGGTCGAGCTGGGTGTGACTAATTGGGACAGCTCCGAGTAAGTGTCTTCTATCGATCCGGCGCCCTTAATGGCGATATCTGACAGCCATGATACTGCAGCTTCTATGGCGATAATGAAGAATTGCTAGGGAAATGGTTCAAGCGAACCGGAAAGCGCAACCAAATTTTTCTTTCAAGTAAATTTGGGTTTGTTAAAGGGGCCGGATGGGGTGACATTGATAGCTCAGCGGCATATTGCAAGAAGGCATGTGCAGAGAGCCTGAAGATTCTCGGTGTTGATAGTATCGATCTTTACTACATGCACCGAGCTAATCCCAATACCCCTATTGAAGAGACTATGCGGGCATTAGCTGAGTTGAAAGCGTAAGTCGCACTGTGCTACCCCTGTCACTTGGGGCAATGAAAAACCTAACAATGGCGAGCAGCGAAGGAAAAATCAAGCATATTGGCCTGTCTGAGATCAGTTCCGAGACGCTACGGCGTGCTTGTAAGATCGCGCATGTCGACGCCGTTCAGGTAGAATATTCGCCCTTTGATCTGGACATCGAGGGCCCGACAGGTACCAATCTTCTGAAGGCCTGCAGAGAACTGGGCGTCGCCGTTTTTGCCTATGCGCCCTTAGGCCGTGGCTTATTAACAGGCGCGGTTACTTCAACCGGAGCTGTTTCTGGAGAGGGAGACATGCGCGGTGCTTACTTGCCGCGATTTGCCGATAGCAATCTCGAAGCCAATGTCAAGCTAGTCAGCCAATTCAAGGCACTAGCTGATAAAAAGGGGTGCACGGCGGCCCAGCTGGCAATTGCCTGGCTGCTCAAGCAGGGAAGCGATGTAGTACCGATCCCGGGGACGAAGAAAATCAAATACCTGGAAGAGAATTGGGGAGCTCTTCAAGTTCATCTAACTGATGAAGACGAGAGTACAATCAGGCAGTTCTTGGAGAACGCTGACATTGCAGGTGGGCGTGTCGATGAGGGACTGAAGGAGTCATGCTTCATAGACACAAGACCAGAATAATAACTATACGGCTGTTTGGGGATTTAGGTCAGGCATAGCCTTTCAACAAGTCATTTCATGAAATCCCAGCCAAATTTTAATCGATCCCCTCGTTACATGTATTACTGTGAAGCAATTTTTAAGTTTCTCAATATGTTTCCTTGATCTAATATTGCCCTATCAACCCTAACGCATGCTATGTAGACATATGTTTCCAAGGTGTCTTCGTAAATCACGCTCTAAATCTATTAGGAATAGGGGTATTCATACATCGTTAGCGATAGCAGCAGTGGCCGGCATGACTCAGTATGTCATCTACTATCTAATACTCTAGTCTTGTAGATCTTATCAAATGAGCTTGTCACTCGCCATGGCTAAGAAAACCATTTCAATTATCACGACAAAAAAAATTAATTTAAATTAAATCAGACATGTATCATCGATAGTTGGTATGATACAAAGCTTGCTCTAGAACCGCCATTGAGCACACCAGTGAGTCATCAACTGTGGAGTGATGGGTTTGCCCTCCTTCATAGCCGGGCTCACCGACGTTGTGCGTTGCATGTTGAAAACAACGGGCTTCGCGTCCAAGTCGTCGGACATGGCGCGGTATGTATCCAGGAGCTTGACTCCGGGATTAGAATCGACTACCTGGCTCTTTTCCAATCTTGATACCCAGTCATTAAAGCTTACGAGCTCCTTGATGCGCCCACCATAGAACTGCTGAACAGATGGGGCCAAGTCTTTCCAAAAAGTCGCAGATGGGTTGACGGCGTGGAAGTATCCATGGATGCTTTCCGAGCTGAGACTCTGACTACCAGTCCCTGAAATGTCTAGCACCAATTTGGCAACGCGCTCGATTGGAGTCCAGTCGACCCGGTCCGCTCTTCCCAGTTCGTTAGGCAAAGCAGACATATGTAGGCTGCTCGCAATGATGCTCGGAAGCCATTCCTGCGGTGCCCAGGCGCCTGCCTTCGACTCGGGTCCGGCAATCTGGCCGACGCGAATAGATGCCGCAGGAAAATCGCCTACTTTCCCTGCCTTTTCCAGTATCATACCACCGATCATTTTGCTACGTCCGTACCCATTGCCAGGCAGGTCCCAATCATCCAGTTTCTCTTCTGGAACCGGCCCTTTTCTTGTGTCCCACCGATCTACGGCGGAAACAGACGATATAAAGATTATAGCCACGCGTTTCTTAGCCTGGCTGGCAAAATCTGCAAGGTGGCGCACCCCTCTGATATGGGGCTCGAAGGTCTCCGTCGATATGTTGAAATTGACAGGCCATGCATTGTGGATCACGCGGTCTGCCTCTCTTGACAGATATTCGTAGACGTCTTGAGAGAGGCCAAAGTCAGGACGAGAGAAATCGGCTTGATAGAATTCTGCCTTGTTAGAGTAATTCGTCTCAAGGCCTCGATCTTTCATCGCTGTAGCTTGTCTCCTGACTCCACCATCCTCAGCTCGATTGAGACAGACGACCCGAGCGACAGCAGGATTTCGCACAAGTTGATCTAGCAGATAAGATCCAAGCGCCCCTGTAGATCCGGTGAGAAGAACGGTCTGATCCTGATCGAGGGCATTAGGCCGCCCTGGCTTCCCTTGAAAGAGATTATGCGTGTATTTGTCGTAGAGCAATTTTGATACTTCGTGCTCTTCAGCTTCCTCGTCAGCATCGTGTACTGTATCTCCGTAAACAATTGTGCGTAAAATATACTTCGCGAGCTGGCGTGGTGTCGGATTGTTGTATATAGTCCGGGGTGGCAGCTCAGTTACATGACCGATAGCAGCCAGACCAGCGCGAAGTAGTCTTGATGCATTGATCACTTGAAGCGAGTCAATACCTGCTGCGAAAAAATTGGTGTCTGGATCAAGATCTGAGCTCCGTGCTAGCATGCTAAGGGCTTGGACAATCGTCTGAGACAAGGATTCCTCTGACTTGATGTTAAGATCTGGCACATTGAGGCGGGCTATGTCTTCTAGACCTTCATAAAGTCGGTCCATATCATCTTTGTACAATTGAGATGTAGCTGCGCGCTGAATTGTACCCTTGCCTGTCCTTAAGAATGGCCTTTTCTCGTCTGTGATGGTAACGAGATCTCGAATGATATAGCCGTGGGCCACCGAATCGCTGTTCGCTTTCTCGACCAAGGGCCATATATCGTCAATAAAAGCGATTTCTTCCTCGTGATTCTTGGGGTAGGTGAAAGGCTCTAACAGGAGGGCTGGTTGGAACTTGCCGGATCCTAGGACTATTGCGCCCTTGACTCGAGGATGGTCTTGAATGGTACCCTCAATCGTGATGGGATTTAGCTTTTCACCATTGGAGAAAACAATAATGTTGTCGGCTCGGCCATGGTAAGCCCAATGGTCTGGCAATGACGGATGTGGTATGAAAAGATCATGTGTGCTGTACTCATCTAAGTCCGGAAACGTGTAGAAGAACCCTTGGAGGCCGGGATTTTTATCTTTGCGCACAATGACTAATTCACAAGCATCACCGTCCGCTTTTCTCCAGTCCACGCCAAACAAGTCTCGATTTATTATGAAGTACTGCCATAGTTCCGGCTTTGGCTGGAAATATAGGGGATATGGTGCAAATCTGTCTGCTAGTTAAACTAAGAACCATAGCAGAGACGTCGAAAGTTTGGCTTACTCAGTTGAAGATACTATATTGCTCAGAATGATTCCGTTCCTTACCAGTCTATCTCCAGTCTCTTGGGCCAAGTTACCTGTGTCAAAGTAAGAATGTGAGGACAATAGTTCGCCGAACAACGATTTTACTTACCGCCTCCAAATGCAACCATATTCAGCTTCTTGAGGACGGCCATGCCATGCTCACTCTGGCTTATATCTTCGAGGATTGACGGAGGAAGAATTGCAGATTCGGCATTCATATTGCTCAGAGACTCAACAACGAAGTCTGCAGATAATGGAATATCAGGTATTGTGAAGCAAGTTGAGGTTGCGAAGTAGATAGAGATGAAAATAAACGTATAAAGGCCTGCTGCATGGAAAAGAGGCATCTATCAATATCGTTAGATTCTCATTTTATATTGTTTCGCGCTTTTCGACTCACTGGCAGATAGTGCCGTTTCGCTATGTCTGTCCAAGCTGGGACCCAATGTGTATACCCATTCCATTCGCGGTAATTATGGTAAGCATCCGAGATAGCAAGCATTCCCTTTACGTATCATGTCAGTTTACGCAATTGAAGACGAAAAGGAATAACTTCTGTGTACGCACCTGTACGGCGAAAATAGGCTTTGGGAGCCCCGTACTACCGCTGGTGTGAAGGATACATAATGGTTCCCACTCTGCTTGTTCAAACGTCCGGACGTAGGGAACATGAGGCACTTCTGTTACGGAGAACCACGAGTTAAGGGAGCCGACTTCGTAACTCTTCATTGGGCGTTCTTCAAGCCATGGCTGTACCGTCTTGCGAAAAGATTGCGCAAACCAAATGACATGACAATCTGTTTTCTCGAAAAGATTCAATTGGCCTTCTTGTGAGTTTCTGGGCGATATATATAGTGCCTATTTTCTCCTTTTAGTATATGTTCGAAATGATACTGGTAGGCCATACCTGCCATCCGACTTTGATAGCGGCAACCATGAACACTACATAACGCGCATCCTGGGGGCCAATATACGCAATAACAGGGAATGTTCCTTCAGGGGCTCTTCCGTATTCATCGATAATCTTGCGAGCGCATCGATTGATAGCATTTGCATAAGTCTTGAAACTAATTGCTTCCCACCCGTCCTTAGGTTCAGCAGATCTTGGGATCTGAAACGCTTCGCGAATTGGTTCCGCATATGCAATCTCGTCAATGACATGGGGTATGAGTCGACGACCATATGGGACGCCGTTCGATTCTTTTGAGCCCATGTTAAATGTCGACGGTACTATCTAGAACATTGTTATTGGAACTTCTCTGTCTTTAGGTGTTTGGTTGGAGTTATATCGTATATTTAACGCTATCGGAAAATTATATATACAAGAATGAAAAACATTTTGCTCTGCATTTCCAGCTATTGGCTTTCCAAAGCATCGCCGTACGATAGATCTGACCATTACTTGGAGTCAAGGCCAATCACAATGTACTTGCATAAATTATGATCTAGATACTCCGTATCGGTAAGATATAATATGCAGCATGGCGATAATACTGTTTTACAATACTGCTTTACACACACTTCTACCTAACTGAATGGGGAAGTGATCGGCTCTAGTCTCAGCGGTCTTCGACCGGTCTGACCAACTCTCAGAAATCCATTTGTTGATGGTTGCTTGTGACGTAAGATGCTTCCGGTCGCTTGATAGGTAGCTTCGCCTTGAATTTTCACTCGAAATCAAGTTCCGACCACCGGAGTAGTGTTGTAGGTGGAGCAGTGCCACTGCATAGGTACTTACACTGTACCCCGTACTCCGTATGCAAATGTCAGGAATTTGCATAGCAAACTCGTGGCAAGGATCTGCACTAATTTAGTACAATGTGATTCCGCGGTTACGGGATCTCTGCAGCTAGGAAGATTCTGCACTTGGTACCCTAGCAGTATCCTAGTACCGTACTTCGTATACACTACTAGGCGCGCATGCAAATAAAATCAGATAAATGGCTACGCTCCGAGTGGATGTACCATCTTTACGAAGTACTCCGTAAGAATCGAACCAAACTGGATACCGATACCGATACCGAGACCGATGCATAGGTAGTGAATCGGCAACTCGGTAGGCACCTAACCCATGCTAAGTAGGGGTATGTTACATCTTATTTGTTGTTCAAACGACGATACTGTATCGCTTGCCATATTGCCTGGTGGACAAGACAGAAGCCTGGGCCCTGCGTGCTTTTGTACGAGCCCGACTAAACTCCCCGTAAATCCGGCGAGATGGAAAACCCCACGTTGGTTTATAATTTCTCGAACCATTCCAAAACCGTATAACTTCCATTATCCCTGCCACTACACTAAATTAGTGCATAAGACTACCTAGCTAGCTCGTGTGCACACTCGTGTCTGCTCGTGTCTATGAACCATGCTACGCGTGCCATGTGCCAATTGCTAGACGTGCCATGTCTCCACTTAGTTCACTTGGCAACCCAATTTGGGTAAGAAACTCGAATACCCAAGAGTACTGCTATGTCACAAGTGAGTGTTTTACGACTCCCGTCCAGCATTGCTACTAATTACAGCCTGACTTACTCCGTAGGTACGGAGTATTTGAGTGCTATAGGTTCTGTTGCTGGGCTATTATATAACTTATTGTTATACGGGTTATATAAGCATTTAAATAGAGCTGCAAGCGGCAAAATCGGTTTCGAATAGAGGCACTTGTGGGCAGTATGCTGCACCTGTGGGCAGTATGCTGGGTGGTTAGGTAGGTAAGTACGAAGTAGGTAAGTAGGTAATTGACCAGTGACATTGTGGCACTTTCGTGATTCAACCCTTGCTCAATTTCGTACCAAAGTCTGGTTGCAGGGTAAGAGCCAAGCAAATCAAGTGGAGACATGGCACGCGTAGCAATTGGCACATGGCACGCGTAGCATGGTTCGTGTCTATGTTGATTCTTGCTGAAAGATACTGTAGTACGGAGTACGTGCGGAGTATTAGGGGTAATTATACTAGTATTGTGCAAGTAGCCACGGGACATACTCCGTACGAGGGTGCCTAAAACATTGCATTTATTTCAGAGCGGTGGGTTTCCGCGACACATTCAAGTTGCTCTCCACTACTCCGTAGCCAGCCCCGGGTAGCCCCGGGCGAAGAATTGCTTAGCGGAATTCAGGAGAGAGAAGTCTGCGGTTAAGCGCCTCAGTCTACTCCGTACACTAGGTAATTATTCTACTTCGTGACTGGGACTTCTCTCTGCAATAGTAATGACGCTCATTTTGTTGTACCAAGTACTGTATTCTGTGCTTCGTATGAAATCTACTATCTACACTATCTACCGGGCTGTGTATCAACAACATCCCACAGTGCGAAGCAGAATCGTAGGCCTAACATAATAAGCAACATACTTCGTACTCAATGTGTACCTACTCTGTGTCAGATCCTGTGTCCTCTCAATCACTCTGCCTCGGCTTCTTCTGCAAGTTTTTCAATCGTCATGGTCGCGCTTAGCAGTTTCAACAAGCTAACCTCCTTTCCAAAGCTGGCGAAGAACCAGTTCCGCAGTTCTGCAGCAATCATGCTGTCGATACCGTAGTCGTTGATTGCTTTTTCAACATCCACCTCATCTAGCGGCACATACAACAGCCTAGAAATCTTCATTCGTATCTTGTCTAGAGCGGTGCCTTCTTCTGCATTGGTAGTATGCTTGTCTTGGGTACTAGAAGCAAGCAGAGATGTAGCTTGTACCAGATTTTTGAACCGTGGATCGCGATACCATAGCATATCCGAAAGTGGATATTTGCGGTCGACATTCTGAAGGCCTGCGGGTTCAATACCGACCAGTAAATGGCCCAAAGTCTGATGATCATATTTGAATGTCGAGTCTTGCACCTCCTTGTCTAGTGTAGCCGTGATGCCAGCTTCACAGTACTTCAGGAACTCGTGTTCATCATTACCATAGTAACCGTTTCGGATCATGGCTTGTTGATACTCTGGCATGTACGAGACGATGCCTATACCTAGAACCTGGCTCAAAGCCACGCTCGTACATGGCAGCCCCGCCGCACGTCGTTGTCTTGCAAATGCATCGAGGAACGAATTGGAAGCCAGATAGTTGCTTTGAGTAGCGGTGCCGAAAATGACCGTCCACGATGACCACAGCTCGAAGAAATCAAGAGGGGACTCCTTCAAGGCTTCCTGGAGATTTAGAGTTCCAAGGACGCGCGGATGCACTGTCGCCTGGAATCTCTCTAGAGACATGGATTCGTAGAGACCATCGTGGAGTGTAAGAGCGGCCTGAACAACTCCTTTGATAGGCCGCGTGCTGCTCTTCACAGCCGCTTGGACGTCGGCAAGAGATGTGACATCTCCCTTTACGACAGAGGCATCAATTCCCTTCTCTCTGAGCCCTTCTAAGAAGATTTTGGCTTCGTCTTTGGCCGCCCCGCTGCGAGAGAGATAGATGAGATGACGCGCTCCTCGGGATACTGCCCAGGCACTGAAACTACGGCCTAAGCCACCTAGGCAGCCGACTAGGAGGTACGCTGCGTTGGGATCAAATTCCGCAGTGAATGGATCTTGACGAACCTGTAGTCTTGTAAGTATTGGAAAGTAGTTTGGGATAATTAACTCACATTCAGCCCGTCAGGTGACTCGTCATCGTAGCTAATGACGATCTTCCCAATATGGGTACCTTTGGCAAATGTCATGAACGCTTTGTCAATCTCGGACACATGTACCTTCTGGGTGGGAAGGGCTGTGATATGACCCTGGGATTTCCATTTCTGAATGGATTGCATCAACCTAAGTGATGTTAGTGGGGGTAAGAAGTTGGCAAATTAAAAGAATTGAGAACTTACGCGGCCGTCACTTGCGGCTTATTTTTGCTCATGACCTCGAGGTCAAAAGAAGCGAAGGTAGCATTTCGTCTGAATACGTCGAGTTTCAGGTTGCCGTTGTCAAGGACTTCAGTCCGTCCAATTTCGACAAATCTGCCGCAGGTCGCAATGCATCGCCAGTACTCATGCATTAGCTCTCCTCGAGCACTGCAGAGAATGACATCAATCCCCTTCCCCTTGGTCTGCTCTAGCAATTTCTTCGGAGAGAACCTATCCCGTGACCAGAGAATATGATCTTCTTCTATTCCATAACCCATCGCCAGTAGCTCCTGTTTCTTCTCTTCGGTACCGACCGTAGCGTAGATCTCGGCGCCGAGCATCCGGGCGATTTGGCAAGCAGCAAGACCAACGGCACCAGTAGCCGACTGGATCAGCACTGATTCGCCACTGCTCAGACGTCCTAGATCTACTAAGCCGTATATAGCGGTGCTGAACGCAATGGGGAGCGTGCACGTTCCCTCGAGGGTGTCGCCGGGTTCGAGACGCTGACAGAACGCCGCCTTTTCTCTTACAAAATTGCCGAATTTGGAAAATGATTGGCAGTACACTTGATCTCCAACTCGAAGGTCAGTTACATTCCGACCGATTTGTGTAATTATCCCTGAACACTCGTCACTGAAAGAATCGGAATGATGACGGCCTGTAAGGACAGCAATGTCTTTATTGTTGACACCAGCGTACTTCACTTCGATCTCAACTTCGTCTGCTGCTAGAGGCTTCATGAAATCCGCGTCAGGCTTGAAGTAGATCGTGCTTAGGACGCCGGGCTTCTCGATAGCAATTTGCAGGGGTGTCTGCTTTAAATCTTTCAAAGGTATCTGTTCGACCCCTGATGCGTTGGCGACGATCCTCGAATCCCGGTTCAGGACATCGTCAGGCGTCAGTCGACTTATGTGAAGAATTCCGTCTTTGTATCTCCATTCGGAATCATCCTCGACCTTAGTTGAGCTTGAGATCCTATTCTCTAGTTGATCAACGAGAGTGAAGACGTCTGTCTGTGCATCGCTTAGGTCTTCATCTAGATCAAGAGTGCCGAAGCGGAGAGAGCTGTCTTCCGTCTTGAAGCCTTTCGCCAGGCCTGAAATCATTGCATACAATGGCTCCTTGCCGGACATAAGATCTCCCTTGGTAAGCCAGAGTGATGAGCTTGCAGATTTTATTGCTGACTGGAGATTCTTCCACTCCTGAGGCGTAACATTCATGAAAAATGGCTCTTCAGTTTCTAGAAGAAAGACGAATCTGTGGTATCGAGCGGTGTCGACCTCGCTCAATGATAGAATATCAACTGGCATTCCTCGTGCACTCTTGATGTGAGTAGCCATTGACTTCATAAAGGAGGCTGGAGCATGTCGATATATCAGTGAGATACCAGCCTGCTCACTGGACCCTACGCTAGGGGGTATGGCTACTTCGTCATTTCCAGCTGTAGCACAGATGACGGTCGCAGAAACGTTATCGCCAGCATAATCGTCAAGATAGAAGTCGAGACCATTGAAACCAGCGTCAGTTAAGACCGTAGCCCACAGCGATTTGCTTAGGAAAGGACCGTCGTGCCGTGGGTAGTTGGGATCGTGATCGGCCTTCCAGAAGTCGCTGAAGGTTCCCAGAACCAGTCCGGCGCTTAGTTGCGACTGAGTTAACTCTAAGAGCATCATCTTGCCACCGGGCTTTAAGATGCTTCGGATATTGAGCAACGTGCTCTTGATGTCCAACGTAGCATGGATCACATTGGAAGCGACAACAAGATCCCAATCTTGCTCGTAATCCTGAGATTCCGCGCTTTTCTCCATATCAAAGGCTCCGAATGTCATACTTCCAAAGCTAGAAAATCTCTCTTCTGCTCCAGCCAAAAAGGACGTGGTTGTGTCTGTAAACCGATATTCTGAGTACTGCCTCCATACACTATCACCTTTCAGGGCTGGTAGAATTTCGTTGGTCGCACTTCCGGTACCCCCGCCAACTTCTAAGATCCGCAGGGAGGGATTCTGATGAGCGAGGAGGGCGACGGCGGAAGCCAATCGCCGATTACCTTCTCTATATACCTGACCTGTCTCATAATTGTCAAGTAGAAGGTTATCTTGCAGCGCAACCTGGATACCAGTCTTCTCTCCGCTGTAGATTGCAGCGATATTTTCATAGAGATGACACATGAGCCGGGCTTCGGAAGACTGCGGCTTTAATATGGCCGAGAGTCTTTCTATCTCTTCGGCCCTAAACTGATCAGCGTACTCAAAAATCTTTTGGGCAGCAGAGGCTGAATCTGCTTGAGCGAGGTCGAGTTTCTCTGCAGTCCAATCAAGCAACCTCTGCAAGTGTGGATGTTCCGAGCCCTTCTCAAAAATATGACGATTTGTAATTTTGAAGTGCATGAGCTGATGTAGTGCGAGATGGTTCAAGGACGGGATGACGGCGTCGTCGCTTAGTACGACTGGTGGATACATTTGTTCCATAATCTTTGTGGTGAGGTGTGCGAAGTGTGGCTTCCAGACGATGCGTGTATACGGGCTCGATTCCTCTATCAGGCTAGTTGCGGACTGATCTGAGGCGGTGAGAAATATGTTCGTTGCCTCAAGCATCCGACCATTATCCTCACCCAAAAGCACAATATCTGACGATAGCCCTCGAACGCCTCGCAATTTAGCGCTGGCGTAAGTCTTGGCGAATACTTGGCTCTGCCTGGCAACTTTAGGCCATACTTTGATGCTTTCCATCGCTGTGGGCATATAAGCCCGCTTAAAACTCGTGGCAACACTCTTGTGTGCTGCAAGGATGGAAAGCTGAAGGCTGGCGTCAAGGGTGGCGGGATGCAGTATATATCTTGACTCTCCTTTAATTGTCTTCGAAGTGGGCTGCAAACCAACCTGTGCTTGTGTCATATTGGTTTCGCCTGCGGCAAAAATGTTGGAAAGACCTTGAAACATGGGCCCGTAGCAAAGCCCAGCTCTTGCAAAGGTCTCATACCACTGTGCAGAATTGATAGTCTTCTTGACAGAAGAGGCGGCTTCGATATCTTTGACCACCGAGCTTTCAGGGAATTCTGCCATCTGTTAAAATCTGAATCTGAATAGGTAGGGATGACGTACCATGATGTTCAAAGTTAATTTCGACTAGGCCTCGGCAGTGTTCAGAGAAAGTGTCGCGACCCTCCTCGGTTGACACTGATGTGAGAACAAACTCGAAAAGCGACTGGTGTCGTGATACAGAATTAAGAGGGGCCGGCCTCATGGAGAAAAGAATCTCAATACCATGATCGTCTTCGGGCACTATCAATGCTTTCGATAGACTAACGTCGCGGATGTCAAAAAACTCTACGTCAACATCTTGGCGGCCTTCCGTCTCGACGATTTGAGTTGCGGCTTCTAAAACGATGCACAAATAGCCGGTAGAAGGGAACACGATATCATTTCCGAGCTAGTACATAACGAGATGTTAGAGAAGTGAGATCGTATGTTTCTTGGCATTACTTACGCGGTGGTCTGTGAGCCAGGGGATAGTGTTCATGGACAGCTTGTTGCGCCACGTGGGCTCCGCCTTGTTCGTACCGGGAATCCGACTTCCCAGGATGTCGTGACGAGGATGTGTACGTAATCGCCACTCGCGAGTCCAGCGATTCTCAAACAGCAATACATCTTTTGGATACTGCCATTGGTACCGAGGCAGGTCGGTGACAACTTTCCCAAGATGGAATTGATCGCCCCCTCTACTTTCAGCGGCGTTGACCCTAGCGAGGTTTACATTGTAGCCCCTGTTGAAGAGGTTGCCTGCCAGAGTCAACACGTTTTCAATGTTGTCACCATTTCTGACGATTGCTGTCAGATACTCTGGAAACTTGAGATTGCTATCAACCGTTTTGGACAATTGTCGAAGAGGACCTTGAAGAGCCCCGTGCGGTCCAATTTCGACGAGAATGTCAATAGGCAGCTGAGTGACCATCTCAGTGACGGCTTGATGAAACAGCACAGGGGATTCGAGATTTTGGCGCCAGTATTTTGGGCCTAATAGTGACCAGGGTGTCGCATGTCCGTGACAAGAAGAGAAGAATACGGCTTGGGCGGGTCGCCCCTTTGCCGCCTGCTTCTGGGATTTTATAGTGGCTCCTCTGCGCATGAGAATCTCGAGATCTCGTTCGTACTGTGGTCCAATGGCCGTCATATGGTGCGAATGATAGGCGTTATTGTTAGTAGAGAGCGCACGGCAAAAGATTTTGCGCTCATCTAGGGTCTCCTTAAGTTGTAGCATCGCATCAACGTCTCCACTAAGCGTGTAGCTTTCTGGAGAGTTATGGCATGCGACGACTATGTCACCATCGTATTCATCAACGAGCCCTTGAATTTCGTGGAGATTACCTCCAACAGCCATCATTAACCCCTGCTTCTTGTTTCGTGCAACCGCGGTTCCTCGGAGATAAGCCGCAATTATGGCCTCTTCTTCAGTCAGCAAGCCGGCGGCGAAAGCAGCAGCGATTTCACCTGATGAGTGACCAACAACACCTTGAGCCTTCACACCCCAGTTTGATAGTAGTCGTACGAGGGCAATTTGCAACGCCGTGACTAAGGGCTGAGACAGCTCGGCACTGTGTATCATACTCTCATCCGGGCTTTGGTTCAAGACTTCTTCGATACTCCAGTCACGTATATTGGCCTCATCAAGATCGTCGAGATACTTGTCGAGCCTTCGTATAGTAGCCAGAAAGCTGGGATATTCGTTCATCAACGCTTTTCCCATTTGGGGCCACTGTGCTCCCTGTCCAGTGAAGACAAAACCAAGAACTGGGGTGTTTGAAGAGCGTTTTCCTTTTGTGACTAGCGCGTAATCCGGAAGCGTTTGGCCATACATCGAGTCATCGGCTGTTGTTATAGCGAACGACCGATAAGTCTGCAATGTACGTCGAGCACTAAGCGTAAACGCAATATCCATAAGATTCCATTGAGAAATATTATCGGCAAGAGCCTCAAAGTTGGCTTGCAGTGTCTTCTCATCATGTGCTGAGAAGGGTAAAAGGAACTTGGTCTTGCTCAGAGCTGATTTGGGGCCATTCCCATTCGTCGATGCTTGCCTGTCACCGTTGGTGTGGATAGGTTTGATGCCATTTGAATGACCGTTTGAATGACCATTCATATGAACATGGCCGTTGGTCCTATGGGTAGGAGATAGGTGGCCGTTGCCATTCCCGTTAGCAAGTGTATGGTTGCCGGACGATTCCTTGTTTGCCTGGTGCTTCGATCGGTACCCGGGTAGGAGAGACTCTGTCGATTCAACGATACACTATAGTGGTCAACCATTGTGTTCTAGTACGGGGTTCTTGGCAAAACTTACGTGGGCATTAGAGCCACCATATCCGAAGGAATTGATGCTCGCCCTTCGTACTGGCAAGTCCGGCCATGGTGTGCTTTCTTGCACGACTTTTAACCGGCCGTCCTTCAGATCAAGATTTGGGTTCAACGTCTGAATACCGATTGTTGGTGGTATGACTCCTCTTTCGATGGCCAGCACGGCCTTCATGACGCCTGCCATTCCGGATGATGGCTCGCTATGCCCCATATTTGATTTGATAGACCCAATCAACAGGGGGTGTTCAGCTGTTTTCGCATCGCCAAATAATTTTCCGATAGCTGAGACTTCAATAGGATCGCTAAAGTCTACTGTGTCAGTAGATTCCTGATATGTATGCGTTGGTGATATTACCCAACTGCTGTACCCGTTCCGTGACACTCGAAGTATCCCGTGAGTGATGGATCGAGCTCTCCAGCACGCTCATACGCCCGCTGCATACATGCGAATTGCCCCTCCGGACTGGGATGGGTGATCCCGCCCGTTCGTCCATTTGCATTGAATGCCGTCCCTCTAATAACGGCGCGAATTGGGTCGCCATCCGCCACTGCTTGAGAAAGACTCTTGATGAACAAGGCGCCGATCCCATCAGCACGAGCATATCCATCAGCTGTTGACGTATTAGTTCTGTAATTACCGTGTGAAACTCGATTGGCCCATAAGATGCATACTAACCTCTCGAGTCGAAACTGTGGCAGACTGAGGTTGGCGAGACAGCCCCTAGTACTGACGAAAATATCTGACATTCCGGGGTAAGAATAAGGTTTGATCCTCCAACAACAGCGGCTGTGCAGTCTCCGGTTTGTATTGCTGTACATGCGAGGTGCAGTGCATAGAGAGAGCTCGAACAAGCCGTATCTAGAGTCATGGAAGGTCCTTTAAGGTTAAAGACGTAATTGATGCGGTTGCTAAGGATGGTAACGCCACTACCAGTGACGGAATATGGCAACGCATTTTCGGCGTCGCGATAATGCATCAATTGATGGTCATAGTTGAAATTTCCGACGAAAGTTCCCGTGTTGGAGCCGGAGAGCTTGTGAAGAGGAACACCTGCAGATTCAAAAGCCTCGTATACACATTCGAGGAATTTTCGTTGGGCAGGATCTAGTGTTAGGACTTCTTTGGGATGAATTCCGAAGAAGTTCGCATCGAATTGCTTTACATCCGATTGGAGGAAGCATCCTCCTTCGGTCTTGAAAGAACCTGGCCTATTGCCATCGGGATGATAGAAGGCCTCGGTGTTGATTCTGTCGGCAGGAAATTTACTGTACGAACTTCTCTGTGCCTGAAGATAGTCCCAAAGCTCGGAAGGGGATTCTGAATCACCAGGCCATCGGCAACCTGAAGTTCACAGAAATTTAGTACAATGACTTTATACAAAGATGACCAAATTTCTTACCCATGCCTATTATAGCAATAGGTTCGAGGGCTTCTGAGGCATGGCGCTCAGTCAGTGTGATAGGTGGAGGCATTTTGTATTTGGTTGTTGTAACTTCAATACTCTTGGTCAACTGGTTCTTGATATAAACAAAGCCACTTTAACCAGTTGAAGTGGCGATCCGAACGGGGACAATCTTTGGAGCGTAGTCAAGCCTTGCGTTGAAGCTCTTGGCAGTAGTATTCTATATGATCTTGAGTTCTGATAGACAATAATTAATTTGACACTGGCCTCCTTTTACTTTATGTCTAAGACTTTCAGGTTGTTATCTTGAACCGTCTCACGTCGGGATTACATGAGCCATCTCCAGAAGCAGACATAAGTCTTCGCATCACTTCTGACAGAGCCTTCCTGGTATCTCTATGCAGTTGCCATGTAAACAAAGTTGTCAAACGTTTCAACAGAGTATCAGTCGCTCGGGATCTCCAACCAGGTCTAGAGAAGTTTAGGCTACTGCATTTGAGACGCAGATATCTTTCCACTTTGATGATATGACTTGTCATGCAGTATGACTGCAGCTGCAAGGTCAAACGTGACGTTATTAAGACTACGGGAAACCATCCGTAATGACCGCATACCCCCACCGTCACTCAAGGTCGCAAAACGCACTGACACTTACATTACAGTGATTATACAGCATAGTCAGTTCATGAGGGCTTGCCAAAGCTCGGCGCTTGTCAGCCTGTCTACGGTCTCCATCACAAACTCGCAAGACTCACAAAGACGTCCAATTGTAGAGTCTTGTCATTTCCCTATTTCATAAGATGCGAAAGATATGAAAACCTATTGTGACTGTAACTTGCAATCCGACGTATGTTTGGAGGGAACCTCATTACCATTCAACTTGGCACTATGGGGTCTCAACACACATTGGGGATGCGATTGTTTTTTGCATTGATTCTGTGCCAGTGGGCCAGAGTTTCCCTAGCGGAACATGGAACAATTTTGTATTCCCCAATGAGTGGAGAAAATCAACATGTCTTCACTTTGACTGGCGATCAACAGCAAGACTTACCGGCTGCTACACATATTCGATACCTGCAGCTGTCCATGAAACTTGAGCTCACAAAGCGTCTGTCGCCTGGAGCACGGGTCATTCTTGAAGGAGACGAGCATTTCACCGATCTTAATGAACGTTATACAAACTATAAACGACCCCAGTACATTCTCGCTGTTCAAGTGGCAGAGGAAAAAGACGTCGTCGAAACTGTGAGGCACGGAATTTCTCGTATTCGGGCGCCACACTCATCTTTCTAATTAGATCAATTATGCACGGTCCAGGGGCATTCAATTTGCCGCTCGATCCGGTGGTCACTCTTTGACAACGTCGCTGCGACGCATTAAAAACGCTATCGTAATCGATATGCGAAGATTGAACCAGGCCAAATATAACCATCAAAAGCGGCAAATGACTGTCGGTGGAGGTATCACTACCGGTGAATTTGCAAACGCCACTTTCGCCAATGGGATGGAAGTTAGTAAGTGGCCTCCTTAGATAATATTTCTAGCGACAGTTCTGTTTATCTGTTGAGAATAGCATGTCCCAACCTACACGTCATAGAGCTTGCGCTAACTTGTTCGGAGCCGTTGGATCATGTCCCTGTACTGGTGTCCTCGGAATCTCACTAGGCGCGGGAATTGGTCGTCTTCAAGGCAAATATGGATATTTGAACGACAATATGGTATCCGCCCGCATACTTCTCGCCAACGGCACTATAGTAGAGGCATCAGACGATATCAACCAAGACCTATTCTGGGCTCTCCGTGGGGCCGGACATAATTTCGGGATCGCGCTTGAAGCAACCTATAATGTCTTCCCGCAACGCAACGGCGGCAAACACTTCGTCATAGACTGGGAATTTGAAGTTGATGATGCAGATGGTGTTCTCGAAGCTGTCAACTCTATATCTAATCCAATGCCGGCAGACATTGCTGTATTCGTCATAGGTCGTCGGCGAGGATTCAACGGAAAAGTCAGTTACCCGTATCAGAAGACTTCATATTAATCGACTGCTAATTGTCCTTAAGCCTACAATTAACATCAACCTGGTCTACTCTGGCCCTGAAGAAGGCGCCGCGCCCTTCCAAGAGCCGTTCGACAAACTTTCCCCGTTGTGGAAAGAAGCCAAGACTGCTGCTTGGGATGCACTACCCTGGGCCACGTATAATGGACTGAATAATATTCTCTGCACACCTCAAGGATGGGCGAGATTTCCTATTAAGAACTTTTATGCCGCAAATGTCAAAAAATACGACATTCCGACGATGCACGAGTATCTGAATCAATGGCGATTCATGAACCAGAAGTACGATGGAGAAGCCATGTTCAGCTTCATGTTCGAATCCTTCCCCCAACAAGGAGTCCGTGAGAGGGCTGATGACGCAACGGCGTATCCTTGGCGCCATGGTTCTGACCACTTTCTGTAAGGAACAATTCTGACGTCGTTACTTTTCATGAAGCTCTGACCCGTCAATTAGAATGATCGAAGCCGCATATAAGAGTCCAGTTAATGAGGACTTGTTCGATGAATGGCTATCGAAACAGCAAGATGCCATGATTGCAACGTCTGGTTATGGGCGGCTCCAGCAATACGTGAATTACGGCCACGGATCCAAGGACCCTCCAGAGGCAGTCTATGGTTACGAGCCTTGGAGGCTTGAGAAACTTAGACGTTTGAAACAAGAGTTCGATCCAGAAGGATTGTTCAATGGGTATCAGCCCTTCGCCGAGGGATTAAACGATGAATGAGACTACTACTTGTCGATATTGGCATATCGAGAACTTAATTACCTCAACCCTAGTGAATATGGGGCGGACGAGAAAGAGATCGACGAGAACGCAGGCACTCTATAGAGCGCTAAGGAGATAAAGTTACAAGGACAATAGAAAGATCATCAAGACTCGTTTATACCTTCATGCATTCTGAATTCTTTGGTCTCTTGAACCATGGAAGTGTTTCAGAATATTTCGCTTGCATGTTATCATACGAGTCGACATACACACGTGACAATGCGCCTTGAAGATGTTGGTCACAGCGTGCAGCCTTATGGAAGCCCACGTAATCAGCGCCAAGGCCGGAGTAACTGTGGGCAGCAACAATCACAAAGCCAATTAGAGGTTGCAAGCTGAGATAAGCTCTTTCAAATGTAGACGACTACTCGAAACTGTATTCTCTATCGTCAAATCGCGACTCTCAGCGATCTTGTCATAATCCAGCTCTTGATGCAACCTTCCTGCCAATGTTCGTTGTTCTATAATTCTAGTATTTATATTCGGATATAATATCTAGTTAGTGCTCTGTCTATCCGTCTTGCATGTATATCACAACGACCTTCGTTACTCTCGGATTCCCTTGCTCCGACTGCTCTTCAGTACGAGTATCCCGTTTGACATCCGCACCCTGGCGTGAGATATGATCATGATGCTGAGTATAGTGCGTCGGGGACCCGCCTGCGTAGACCGACTGTGCTCGGCTGGAACCTGCCTGTGCCGATATACGAGCTAGGTCAATGCCATGGTCTCGAAGTATGTCAGAGCCTGACATCTGCGCCGGAGATGTAGACACGGGTGAGGGGATGCCTTGTCTATTTTGGTAAGTTGTAGCGACGGAAGGCTGCACAGCTTCCTTCTGGCGCTTGTGGAACCCACATTCGGGGCAGCAATGGCCTCCATCGTGAGGCCGCATGTCCAACTCTGAGACCATTGATTGTCGTTTCTGGGTCCGAGGACTATACTCCTCTTGACATCGGCTACCGTTGTGGGTTGTGGGTGAACGCTGCCGCTGCTGTTCCTGCGGCTGCTGTTGCCATTGACTACCGTCTGGTTGTGCCATGGTCCAAATAGGGGCAGATCCAAATCCGGTGGAGATCGCTTCGCTACCGACGTGCTGGTTCCCCCCAAGGCCGCTAGGGCTTTTGACTTGTTGTTTCTCATGCACCGTTCTCTGAAAGCCCTCCCAGCCTTCGGGCTGTTTTCCTATTAAGTCAGGTAGCATGCCCGAATTACTACCATGACCGCGAGAGCTTGAGCCAAGGTTCCATGCCTGGCCCACTAATCCCGCTCCAGTGGGATTGTACTCGCCAACCCCGAAGTCTGTGATCACCCCTTCATCCAAGTCATAGTCGACTTGTGTTCTCGGGTCAAATCTCGGATCCGTGTGGGGAGGGAAGGCGGGCACGTTGTTTGTGTTGACGGTATTTTGTGCGGCTTGGGCGGCTTGGGCGGCGGCGTTGATGCCCTGTTGTTGCTGTTGTTGCTTCCGGCCTGTCGGTAAACGTCAGAAACAACATAATTCTGTCACCAAGGCTATTGTGGCTGTCTCACGATGCTTCCGCTGTGCAAGACGGTTCTGAATCCTCTTGCGCAGCGCAACGTCTTCTATCTCCGTCCAGTCTTGTTCCATACCGTCAGGTCACTTTCAGAGTAAGAGTTCTGACGCGCCGGATTCACTATTACCCAGGCTTGTCGAAATGGCTAGCTACACCGCCCGCAGGCCACTACCAACAGCAGTTATTTCTGGTTTTAATGACACAATATGACATTGGCACAGGGAGTGATGGTTGATGCAACCGCGCAGCACACCTAGTATCTGCAAGCAAGTATTCTGTAAGCAGCAATAGCTTCACAAGCTTACACAGTATGCACGGCAGCACGGATTCTACTTAGTCAGATCCCATGCGTCTTGCATGCAGCTTACAGAGTGACAACAGCTTCCGCATTAAGCTGCCCATGCAGTTTTGGAAAGATATCGATCGTGATGTGGTTTATTGGCCGCCGTTATCGGTGTCCGAAATCGTCACATTGACGCTATTGCGATATCAATACTACAGCCAATCACAAAATCTTCGAAATCTTTGCGGGAGCGTTTTGACTAATCTCGCCTCAATACTGTGTCCATCATCTGACAGCGGAGTCGTGAGAGGTCGGCAATTATTTAGCCACTAATGCTGCCTTATCCGGCGGAAATGCATGCCGAGATAATGTAAGCTAGGGGATAAAGGGGGCGCAAAGCCGACCCCATGCCAAGAAATCCTTCGAATGGCCCTAGCGTGCCCACGGACCCGACCTATGGCTGAAAGTACAGTACAGAGGACTTTCCTATGGAATTGGGTGCACTTTGTGATAATTTTTCTACAGAATAAATATAAGTATCATCAGTATCGTAAATATCTCTCAAAAGTTTTAAAGCTTTGGCCGAATTAGGCTCGGCTAGCCGGCCAAGACTCTTAAGATGGGGCTCAGTTTGGTTAACAAGGGTAGGTTTCAACCCTTCCAATCCACGTGCTTCGCCTTTTCGCGTCATTAGCAGCAGAGGCGAGAATCAACGTGCTTCCGTTCGTGCATCACACAGACCGTAGTAGGTATGCCGTGTATGCCGTGTTATGCGATGCGATAAGACGGAGAACCGCGGGGCCGATAGCCCCCAGGATACGCACACGCGCCCCTTCATCAGCGGCTGTCAGATTATCATGGTGGCGTATACTATTCGGGGTACATCTTGTGCGTTTCATTGTTGGCCTGCTGTTTAAGGTAATTAAGCGGGTGAGCCTATATTATAGGTACATAAAGTGGCTGAAACATTCATACTGTGCTACCAGGGAGTTCTTTTCTGGTTAACGGTGTCCAGTATGTTGGATTAGCTAATCTGTGGGCTTGTCCCGGCCAGGATAGCCGAGCATTACTTAAGTTATCTGTGTGGAAGGTGTTCGGGTTCGTATCAAGGCTTCAAAGCTTGTAGGCAGTATTTGCTTTTCTCATACTGAGTGTGGTTAGGAATCTTCGCAACCAGCTTAGGTATTGCGGAGAAAATGTAGGGCTATGTATAGTTATAATGTAAGCTGACGAAGCGTAGATCATTTCTTTCTCTCTCATAGCGTAATCAGCAGTTACGTACATCTCCGTGTAATAACTTTGTTCCCATTGGGAGCTTTATTATCCTTAACTGGGATAATTATGCCTGTACTGAATGATTTCCAACCTCGATCTAAAACTCACCATTAATAACGCGATCTAGTTAGCACATTGAGGACACTTTCCTATAGGGCTGTAATATAGACTTAAAGAAGTTAATAAGAAAGAGAAACCTTCTAAGGTATGTTAAACGGTAGGAAATTGCGAGACATTCATTTACTGTCCAGTACAGTCTGCTGCAATAACTACGGGGAACCACGGCTCTTGGTCATCACCATGTTCACTTCGTATCAAATTTCCTTTCTAGTAAGCAATGGTAGAATCGAATCGAGTTGGTATCGTTACCCAGTTTAATTAGCGATAGTATCAGGTTTCTGGGCATATCGGGTGGCGTGCTTCCTTTAAACTCATTCTACTTCGTTAAGACATCAATGAGAAGGGATACACTCAATCGGAACCTTGGTTCAGTAGATTGTTCTGAAGACAGTGATATCAGCACCATCGATATCATGAAGCGGGGAGCGATCTTCGACGGACTTCGGGGCTTTTGGTTGTGTTGTCGCTACCAACCGGAGGTGACGGTGCTCAACAGTATAGGCGATGTGATCAATAGTGAGCTTAAAAGTTTAATACATATGCAATAGCGGGGTCTATATGTACGCTGCGATATGCCAGGAGTGATATACCGTGTATCTCTCCCATACGAGCTTGGCATATTCAATGAATATGCCGCCACAATTCTCCAGTATGATAAAGTAGTTTGAATGTGTCCCAGTGGTATGCAGATAATTATTTATAGGAGAAAGCTAGGACGTCTCAGTTTGAGTGAACAATTCGCAAAGTATAACAAGTTTTAAAAATGAAGAGCGGCTGCCTTCGTATTGTCTATCTTGGCACACCCCATAGCACGGCCTATCATCTATGGGCTGGAAACAAATCGTACGAGTAGTCATATGCCGTTGATTATCTCGCTCCCAAGCGGTGCAGGAGTGATATCATTAATGAATTTCAGTCGACTTGCTTAGAAATTACTTCTCACGGACGGAATCCGGAGATCTTTCTCTATAGCAGTCGCCTTAGTCCGCATTGATGGCTAATGCCAAGGCCTCTGCGGCCGAATCTTGTTAAGTCCGTGCCAAACGCAGTATTAAAGAACTACGCCGGATGCTGATAGACTAGAAAAAGCTTCGGAGAAGGGTATTAGATCATGGGCCCGTTAGGCAACGAACATGCGCGGGGATCGGGTCACAGAGTGAACAGGAGTCTGCCTACTGTGACAGAGCGAGAAGGTTAGCAGGGGGGGTTTGATTGCTTCTAGCCTTTGCTTTGGGCCTATAAAGCTACGAGTTGCTCCCGGTCTCCTTCGGAGACCAAGTGTATAGATAGCAGGCCGAAGTTTTACCTCACTTTCTTGAATATATTATCGATCCATTACTTTGCTACATATTTGATCCCATTATGTGTTATATTTATATGGAATAGCATGTGATCTGCTTTACTACTCCGTAAAATTGAACTGTAAACAAATGGGTGGCTCAGAGCTTAATGAATAGATCAATCGATTCTTGAACCGCCTAAGTAGTAAGAAAGGGTCTAATAGGCCTATATGTTTACGCTACCGGCTACTATAGCCACTGTGGTACAAATATTGTTGGCAAGACAACTTGCTGCATCTCCTGCTCCCAACACAATTATACAGGTTGCGTCGAATCAGATCTAGCATAGTGTGTATCGTGCTAGACTCTCCATGGACTATCACATTACCGTAAACTCAGCCTCTTTTGGAGCATACCCTTGTCTGCTAATCAATATGGGCTCTGCTTTACCCCTTGTAGACGTTGCTTCCCAGCCTTGTCGACTTAGAGCCTCATTACTTAGTGCTCATGTCTTTAGAATCAACTTGTTTCGTATAAGCGTCATCGTACCAATGTTATTCCGCACCGTAGAAGGCATTATCATTGACTTGGGCTGGACTCTTTGCACGTGTGCTGCTACATGAGTGCTATTTTTCTCGTTCTACCAAGTAATGTTTACTGCTCCTCAGTAATTCATACGGCAAATTACTAGATAGTGAGGGTTGGAATCAAACAACAAGAACAAAGATTAATATTAGACTCGATGACAATTACTAAATCAAAGGGCCTAATAGCATTTACTAACCCATCACTTCGCACCGCATAGTGCTCTTATTCCGCTCTATCATTCGTGACTCCGCGTTTAGTGCAGCCAAAACAGGCTTGCTCTGGAAGAACCATACGCCTGTAATACTCAGGAGATGTTTCGAGCTCCACTGATTCGTCTTTTCAACCCATTGCCGTCACAGTACGCAGGAGCGAGTGCAAGCGGTCGAGTGTCTAACTTAACAACATTCTACTTTTGCTATCAAGCTCTAGCAGTGTTGTATTACTGTGTTACATTCTTATTCCGTAATAATTGCCAAGTAATTACCGATTCTTCTCCTATTTTCATCGCCTTCCGGTCTAGTGGTCATGAGAATATGTTGCGTTACAGCCGGCTAGAGCAGCTGTCAATTTTACTTCACGGCCAGGGCCAAGAGACGGATTATTCCCTTTGGCCACGGGGGGAAAGCAACCTCATCGCCGTCTGCATTAGGATATAGAAATTTTGTGGCAAAGCATGAGCATGCTTCGGCGAGTTAGAGCAAGATGCCAAGTCCGCTGTAATGTTCATCGATCAGGAGAAAAGTGAAGACTCTAGCATATTCTTGGATTAAACGACACAATCTACAACTTCTCGAGCTATTGGCAGTTGAAAATCAGCCACCATAGATAGCCATGAAGATGTTCGATCCCGGCTGAACGAACTTGTTTGCCCGCGAGGGCATCACACGACTTGGCACCCATTTCACCTTGTTCCGCCATAACCGCCGAAAAAACCCAAAAATTATCTATCATATACTTTATACCGCCTGACTACCTGATCACCTACTTAATCTAGACCTAGGTATAGAAAAGGGGGGCCGTGCCCCCTTTTCGACACTTCTAGCCAAGCCTTATATGCGACGTAACCCTCCGAAGTGATCAATCACGCGTCAAGTTGTGGCGTACACACATAATTTTCGCTACCCATTGTCATATGCCCGCATGCATTATGTACGCGTCACGGTATCAGCCCGTACGAAGTCTATTAGAACGACGTGTCGCCTGCCCAGGAATGACTTTTCCAGTTGCGGTCATCTCTTTGCAACCCTCAGTCTTCATGCTATTACTTCTTATCATACCCTATCCATCAACACCATCTTCTCATGTCCAGCCACATTCAATGATCAAATAGCAAGTCGGCGTCGATTTGCTCTATGTTCTTGGCATTGGGCTATCATGTGTTAGTTGGGGTTCTCGAATGCCTGGGTGTCCGTGCGGTGGCGTCGAATCGATCAACACCCGAAGGAAAGTTCGTCGGCGCCGGGACACTATGTGCGGTAGTATCTTGGCAGCTTTGGCCAGACAAGATTCTCGGCTATCTTGGATGCTGGTTGGATAATGTTCATTCTAGCTAACCGCGATCGAGCGACAAGAAATTTCGAACTGAGAGGTTTCTGCAAGGGCACGACAGTCTCCCTACTGAGAGGATAATACAACTATCAGGGGAACTGTGAAGCTCTTAGGTGATGATGTACGAAGTAAAGCGTTCACTATCGACAGGGAGTCTCGAGAACCGACAATACATGATTCATTGATTCATGGTTGAAATTGGTTCATATCAAGCAAACAGCGCGTGGTACAATTACCGGAAGCCCCTAAACTGTGCCAAGTGTAAGGTGCGCTCCCTAATAATTAGTTTGTGGAGAAGCGTTGGGATGTTCATACTAGTTCTGAGAAGAGATGATAGTTTAACCTTGCGTTTACCTAATCTAGAAATCCCGCGTCTTGCTGTATCATCGATCCTGTGATATGGTTCCGGCATATCATGCCTAGGCATTTTGTTGCTGAACTTAGGCATGGCCTCCTACTCGTCGGCCGTGGACTGCCTGCTCTATGAAATAGATAGCTCCGCGAGTATTAGCATATCGTTATATTAAGAGTGAAATATCTCTCTCTTCAACCTCTATACTGTAGCAATACAGAAAAGAGAGCATGCGAAGAGCTCGAGGGCCTATTCATACGAGAATATGAACAAATGATATGAAAGGGCCATGGACATTGATGATAATTAGCTTCTCTGCTGAGACTTAGTGACGAGTAGGATGAGAATCATGCACCAACTATGCATAGGGTGTGAAAAATACTTGTATTACTTTGAGTTTTCAGCTTTGATAAGGGACCGACAAAACCTAAGATATACCTGAACGATGTCCGGCAGATGCTTAAAGTATCGTTCTGGGAGTGCACGAATGATGTCTCATGAACCAGATTGTTATACTCCTGAACATTAAGTAGGATTCGACCTTTCACCATCAGCCTCGATGGCCTTGGCAAATTATGGCGTTGCAAGAGACTCTATTCCGGAATTCAGTTTGGAGCCATGATGAAAGCCGGATTACGATCCATAGTATGAGTGAATTTGATAGGCCCGGGTCTGGTGTTGGGAACGGCAGGGCGCGACCGGTTTTGGACCCCGTATCGAAGTTCTCTATCGATAGCGACGATGACAGCGAGTACGAGGATTATCTTTCATCACGTCTAAAAAGCACGCCGTTTTCGACTCTATCACGCCGTAGCGAAAGACAGAGCGAAGGACCAGGGACTGGATCACAGTTGCGGATGTCATGGCTGCGTGGGATCCGTGGTAATGTCGAACAACAAGAAGTGCCGATGAGGCCCATACAACCAAGTGCCTCTGTCCGTAGATATACCACAGTAGCGGAAAAAGCAGAGGTATCGTCGCCGTTGCGGAAGAGTCTCATCGTCACATTAGTATGCGTCGTTCATCTATGTGCTGGTTAGTTACTTTTAGGACTCCTTGAGTGGCGCAAGTATCAAGACGCTGATTTGGAAACAGAGGCAGGTATCGGCCAGCAGCTACCCATCATGAGATCTGTCGGGTCTCGATTCCGACTCCACAATGCCGATAGCCTCAGCTCATCTGTTGCAGCATATACAGCCGCGCTGGGCATGTTCATATTGGCTGCTGGCAGGCTGGGGGCTATTTTTGGACATAAGCAGATTTTCATCTTAGGCCTGGTATTGTCGGCGATATGGTCGGTCATTGCTGGCGCTTCCTTCTACTCGACCCAGTCGCTTTTTATACTTAGTCGCGCATTCCAAGGGCTCGGTGCCGCATTTACCATGCCGACCGGCCTGAAACTGCTCAGGGCCACGCGTCCCAATGGAACTCATAAGACCATCGTGTATACTCTGTATAGCACAATGTCGCCTATCGGCCTCATAGTTGGAGCGCTTGGAGCAAGTGTTCTCGACAAAGAGACCTGGTGGCCTTGGGTCTACTGGGCATTTTCGATAACACTTGTTGTGCTTGGTGTGATCGGTTGCTTCGTCATTCCGTCGGCCGCTCAAGCAAGTTCACTGCCACAAGGACCTCGGGCGGTGGCCTTGGAACTCGACGTCGCTGGAATGCTGACTGGTATCATGTCCTTAGGAATGTTTGGCTTTGCCTGGGGCCAAGCCCAGGTAGTGGGATGGCAGCACGCGTATCTCTGGATCGTCCTCATCCTAAGTGTCATGCTTATGACATTATTTGTGACAATAGAGACGTGTTACGCTCCAAAGCCGCTAATTCCGCGCTCGGTGCAGACGCCCGAGATACTCTGGATTCTCATTGTCATCGGCTGTGGCTGGGCATGTTTTGGTATCTGGATCTTCTATGGATTCCAGTTTGTAGAGCGCCTCCGTTCTGCATCTCCATTGCTGGTGAGTTAAACGAAGAGTGAGTGAGGGTGAGAGTAATGAACCGATGGGCTAATACAGATGATTAATTCTAGGCTACTGCGTATTTCGTGCCGGCGGCCGTGGTCGGGTGCTTCACCGCTGTGACCACGCGATTCATTCTCGTCCGATTCAGGCCACACGAGGTCTTCTGTGCCGCCATCCTTGCTATGACATCCGGGTGCATTCTCATTTGCACTATGCCGGTCTATCAGACTTACTGGCGCCAGCTGTTCCCAAGCGTGGTTGTCATGGCCTGGGGTGCGTATACAAGTGTGCCAGTGGCCATGCTGATTATCTCAGAAGCCGTGAATAAGAAGCACGGCGGAATGGCAGCAAGCTTGGTTTGGATGGCCGCGCACTACGGCATGGCATTGGGCCTAGGAGTCGCAGCCACGGTCGATCGAAGCGTGATGAGAGGTGTGTTGACAGCTTCTAGCAGGCTTAGAGGCTATCGGGCAGCCTACTGGACGGGTTTTGGGCTTGCAGGGTTTGGTCTTCTGGTGTGCCTGGCGCTAGCATTGGCATCATCACGGGGAAAAGTACCGGCTCGAAGGCCGTCTTGAGATCTGGAGCTGTACGTGGAAAAGGGGGATCTACCTAGCATGTACCTAGGTACCGTAGGAAAGCTGCAGGTGCCTAAAGTACGCGACAGCCACATAAGTGACTGCGCCACATAGCTGCGTAATCCAAGCGCCACAGTTCTCTGCCGGCCGGAAGCTGAGAGCTCTAAGATTGAAAAGTTCCAAAAGGGTACCTATGACGTACTTGTTTCACCCCTCCGAGCCCCGCGTTTCGTACCGCGGACAGGTATACGGACGTACCTAGGTACTGAGTGGTGGCACATGCCAAATGCTCCCGAAGTGCATGCGTCACCGTGCACCCCAAGAACCCAGGCTAGGTAAGTGCCGGGACTCACTGCCTAAAAAAATGTAGTTGGAAGACCCGTAGAGGTCGTGCTTGCTGGATATCATCAGTGGGGTCGATTGCGCAGCGCGATAGGTATTAGGCCAAGGCAGCATTCTCTCTCATTCTAAATACATGCCTACCTCAGCTACCTAAACCTATCTTCTCTCTGCAGCTTCTTCTGAATATATCCTTCTACCAGATTCTTAGATCTTGAACTCAAACTCCTAACCACGTAACACACCAAGTTTTGCGACCACCAGTGCAGACTTCTTACCATCAAACCTCTTCCCCTACGTCCTTCTTTACCATCAGCTTTACGACGATACTCAATTGCGCATTCGCGATACTACCATGGCGTCTAACACCGTAAACGTTAAAAAGATCTCGGCTCAGACGAAAGAGCAAGAAGTGAAAGATTTCTTCAGCTTCTGGTGAGTCAAGTTGCATCATATGCGTCATCCATTCCAGCTTCCATCACCGTGCAGCCTGAAATTAACCGGCTCCCTCCGACAGCGGCAAGATCATTGATCTTAAGGTTTCACCCGCAGCCGACGGAACGCAAGATGCCACAGTGAAATTTGAGAAAGAGACAGCGGCCAAGACGGCCCTGCTCCTAGACAACACACAGCTTGGTACCTCGCAAATCGTGGTTTCCGCCGCCGACGGCCAGCCTGACGATGGTGCCACGCACACTACCAACGATGAGCGTGATACTGATGATATCACTCAGGAGGAGAAGCCTCGTAGCCGCATCCTCGCTGAATACCTTGCCCACGGGTACATCATCGGCGACGCCACCATCCAGCGTGCCATAGAACTTGACCATAAGCAGTAAGTTCATTTTCCTTGTCATGCCCTTTGACCAGCACTGGCTGCGCTGGTGGCCCACGCGACTTACTCCCACTGGAGCCGTTGACCATATACGACTGTGACTGATCTGTGATTTGAACAGTGGCGTGACTACGCGTTTCATGAACACATTGACCCAGTTGGACCAAAAATTCCATGCCACAGACCGTGCCAAGGCAGCCGACCAGTCGTACGGAATTACTACCCGCGCCAACAGTCTCTTTAGCGGCCTCACTTCGTACTTTGAGAAGGCGTCCAATACGCCCACAGGCAAGAAGCTTGTGAAGTTCTATACCGATGGCCAACGCCAAGCACAAGATATCCATGCTGAAGCCCAGCGATTGATGGAGCTCAAGAAGGAAGAGCATGGCGGCAGCTCATACAAGGCGTCAGGCCTAGAGCGCGTCTTTGGCAAGGAGAAAGAGAAGCCTGCGGCTGCTGCCCCTGAGACTGGTGAGTTCATGTCCCAAGGTTAGATTTTGGTCTTGTGATCAATTAGTACGGCGAACACAGGTGCGATTGCTTCTGGTCCCAAGACAAGTGCTTTTGCGTGCCGGGACATTGCGCCTGCGATGCACACTCGCTCATCAGACACCATATTGCCACTCACAGAACATTTTAGCTGGTAGTGGTTGATTGACACACACGGACCCAATATAAATCGCTGGAATGATGCTCTTGTAACAGTTACTAATGCAAGATTTCCTAGCCGCCGCAAACCCTCCATCCGCAGCAGCAGCTCAGACCGCGGCCCCAACATACGCGCAGACTGCCACGAACGAGAAGGCATAGTAGCTCTATAGAGGGTGTGATTCCATGAAACGGTACTTCTTTGGTGATGGCTATACGGTGATGGTCTCATTGTATTTCATTAATTGGTGTTTGGTAATGAACAGGGTCGGTTACTTTGCGAGGACTGCTCAAGGTTGTTGGGCTGAAGTGGCCTCTCTCTGTAGTTTGAGCGAGCTTGCCAAGTGAAAGACCTGGCACAGTGTCCCTCACCTCAGATACACTAGTAGTTGTTGCTGAATTCATGTAACAATTTTTCACAACAGACATAGCTAAAATATCACCCGATTGCTAATACGCACAGGAGTGGCATGTGGGAAGTGATCATTAATTGATTAATCAGACCTGTCAGGAACCATTATGGCCTGACACTCGACTGTAAACTATCTCAAGTAGCTGTCGTGCACTATTGGCGCAATGCAATCATCAACCACCAAACCGTCGTCCCCTCTTCTACCCTAACGCCCCCTCTCCTGCACAGACTCATTCTTTATGATAGCCTTTCGCGAATTTATCTTCTAGCGCGGCGTCCATGGGGCCGGGAGGGTTGGAGGTGAGGTTCTGTACAATGGCAAGAACCGTTAGCACATACTCCCTAGTCGTCTTTCGTCTGCGACGGGTTAGTGTAGTGGCAACTGACCTTGAGTTGTTCTTGGTTCGCCTGCTCCTTGTTGTCCGCCTTGTCGATGCCTTGGCCCGACGCCGGGGGATCGTGAAGCTGGGCGCCGGTCTGCCGCTCGGGAGGAGGCGATTGGCGGCCTTCGTTCTTGGATCCGGCGGACGACATGTTTGTGGTTGTGATTTTGGTTTTGTTTGAGGATTGTGAGGGTTCGTGGGTTGTATGAGTTTTTGTGTTGGTTTAAAGATAGGTTATGGCTTGCGTGGATGTTGTTGTTTAGTTGAGAATAGACCGACAATGAATTGCACGTCAAAGCTGGATTTATCTGCCTACATTTATATGGAACAAGTATAATGCCTCGCGGGGGCGGGCGCGGGATGTACAGTACAGTAACGTCACACACCTATCTGAAACTCAGATCATTTCCCTCTTTCCCACTATTTTCCATACCTGCAGTTCGTAGTGCTCTCCATTTATTACCGCGTCGCTTCAATCGCTCATGAGGTCATATATCTCTATCTACATGTCGTCATACCTGCAAACACCCCGTACGGAGCACAAGCGCCGTAACAAACTCTCCGGATAAGAAGATAAGGAGAAGTAGTGGGGAATAGGGAGCTTGGCAACGGGAGCTCTTGTGGGGTTGTGCGGCACCTATCCTGGCCAAAATCAACTGGTATTGAATACACGAACACTCCTTGCCACACGTACCTGTTAATTCTCACTTAGTACTTTATTGAAGCACGCCTGTGTTTCGAGACGTTCTACGGAGTAATACTCGTTTGAATAATCTAAATAATCTGATTGGTATGGAACAATGCCTGAGTGTTTCAAAAGGAGGAGATGCGACATAGCCATAGCGGGTAAGGAGTACCGATCTAGGAACCTACCCGGGTACCCAAATGCAGCTGGCTTCAGTAAACCGTCATTCAAATACGGTATTTGTTCAATTTACACTATTGAGTTCTGTAAAACGAGTGAAATGATCAAATTGTCAATTCATTATCAGTGAAGAAGTGATAAATCAGTGTTTTTGCTTTGCACATCTTCAAATGAGAGAAAGAGCGGTGCTTACTTGGAGTGACCGTTTCCTAGGGTTAAGCGGCGTCGCATACATACACCTGCATTACGATACTTCTTTTCCGCTGCGGAGTAGCGCTCGCCTGTATCTGGTGCCACGGGTAGGTATCTTAGTGTAAGTACGCCACATGCATGCACTACCGTCGCGACCTCCATGCGCGACTACCTACACAGGTCTCTGAGCACCCAAGCTGCAGGGCAAGTCGGCAGGCAGACGTGTATGTACAAGACGCGGGGCACAAAGCAACAGCGTCCGGGCGTGTTTTCTTCCCTTACCAATATTATTCGCCCGGCGGATTTGATTCGAGGCTGCTTCTTCTGGGCCCTTCAGATATTCAACCACCGGCAGCATCTCGATTCGCCTATAGCTATTGACTCATAGGTAACGAGAGACGCACGCGCGATTGCGGTGTCCGAGGAATCAACCGGCCAGCCCATGTCACCGCACTGAGTGAGGCATACTACACCGTATTCTTACACGGATTCTATCGCAGACACGGGTTGAGCGTGATGCCCTGTCTTCCCGGTGCCCTGTCTTCCCGGTGCCCTGTCTTCCCGGTGCCCTGTCTTCCCGGTGCCCTGTCTTCCCGGTGCCCTGTCTTCCCGGTGCCCTGTCTTACGATATGACATAGGCTTTCGTGATACCAAACCCTCGCTGCCTGTTACTGTGAATAACTTATTAAGCTTTTCGATACCCTCCCACTCATTCCGTTCGTTCGACCTTCTCTCTCTTTTGTCTATCTTTTCTCGAGACAATACGAGACGAGACGAGACGAGACAGCGGCCCCGACAGGAATATCAAACAACGGGCACGACGAGTGATAAGAGCCTACACGCAAGAGCAAGCAGGGAACAGGCTGTCAACAGGCTGCTGTGGACACGACGGAATAAGCAATACGCACCACGTGTGCAGACCACGACCTATCGCAGAGATCAGCGCCTTGCCTTAACATCTGCTTTGCTGCGCCATGCCCGACATTAACTCTATCGCATCGGCGTCGCAGTCGCAGGGCCAGGGCGTTGCTGCTACTACCCGCTCTCAGCGCAGCTTGACCGCCCAGATTGCTCAACAACAACAGACGCAGCCGCCTCCCGCCGTATCTGCTCCTGCGTCTACTTCTGCTGCTGCGACGTCTACATCGCCCTCGCTGAATATTCTCCCGTCGAACCAGCTCGCCTTCCAGGAAGCTTCTTCAGGCTATCTCCCTTCGCCGCCCCTCCCCTCAGCCGCCTCCATGGCAACTCCAGTAGCCCCTGGCCAAGACAACACCGGTGTGGGCCCCGGTCCTGGCCCGCTGCGACATCCGCGTCCTCTGACGGCTGCGGAGCTCCATTCCCAGCTGGAACAGGAGCAAGAGCTGCTTGTGAGCCGATTTTTCATCCATTTCCTGTCCTATTATGTCTGCTCCATTTTCTAATGCGTGCACGTAGGTCAACCGCCTCTCCCGCGACTTGACCATGCTCCGGATGGCCCAGAACTCCTCTGTCGTATCTAATACGTCTTCTACAAATACGTCCATGTCGGCCATCGACCAGCTACACCCATCCCCCTTTGCTGACGGCCACATGATGTCTGGGCCCGGCTTTCCCGTTCCCACCAGCCGCCGCCATCACCGGACGAGCTCGAGCGCGAGCGCACGCAGTATCAGCCAGGCTGCCACCCAGGGCTCGTCGTCTGGTCCCATACCTATTCCTCAGCTACACTCCGGAAGTGCAGCTTCGACTCTGGAAGCTGCTCGCAACCCTCGGGGTGCCCAGGGTATGAGTCGACAGAATAGCACTACTTCGCATAGGAGCTCAAGTCGCAACCGATCTCCTCAGCCCTACCTAAGTGGTTCCGGTCTGCTGCCCTCGTCGCACGCGCAGCCACACGGGATCCCCCAGGAGCACACTCCGGCGTATTTCACCCGTGGTCGCACCGCTTCGAATGCGAGTATAGCAGCGACCCCGGGATCGGAGCTGTCCCCGGGCTTGATGCCCGCTACCCTGCGGTACGAAGAGACGGCTTACTACCGCGCCGAACTGGATTTTGCGAAGCGTGAGAACGAAACTTTGAAAAAACGCGTAAAGGAGCTTGAGAGGCTGCTACGGGACCGCCGCGAGAGCGACGGAAGCCAGGGCCGAGCGAGAAGTGAGAGCGGAAGCACCACTGCAAGTCTGAGTTTAAGCGGAACAACCGGAGTAGGTGGCGTGGTAGGTGGTGGCACAGGTATTGCGGGTGGTCGTCGAGATGAGAGGCGAGCCACAGACCGCACTGTGAGCGGTGTGAGCGGTATCAGTAATAGCATCTTAGTTGGGGTGCCTGACGAAGAAGTGAAGGTGGGCGAGAGCGCTGCGACCACAAGAAATCCTCCAGAAAGCACGCAAGTGCAATCTACCGACACGAAGTAACGTATTTCTCTAGCTTCGGTTTTTACACGGAGTACGGCGGCAAAACGTAACGCAGAATGCTAGATAGACTGTCGCTATCGCTTGAGCCTCATTCGTCTTAGATGTCTACGCTTGAGTGGGCACTGCCAATATGGCAGTTATTGACTTTAGACACAATACGAAGCATTGGGTTTCATTGCTAAATCCTCGTCGAAAACAATTTCTTGCGTTTTTCTAGACAAGCACAGCTTATTACTGCTGTGCTTTATATATGATCTACTTACTGATCATCTGTGACGCAATATGAAGATATCTTTTCTAACATCACGACCTAGCAGGGATGTCCTCGCAGCCATACACCAGTAGCAGCACTGATTCGTCCCATTCTGCCTTACCTACTCCGTAATCGTTAGCGGAATGCGCTTAACTCGGGAACTAGCTGGTCCTGCTAGGTCAGGTATACCTTTTATCTCCGGTCATTGCGCAATATTAGAAGTAGCTTGGTCGAGATGGAGGGCGTGTTCGCTCTATCTATCTCCGAAAGCGAATGTCAAGCGGGATGGACCCATCTTTTATACATCCGCAGGTTGTAGTTGCCCAGGCTCGATCGATATGTTTGCCTTATCTCCGCGTCCTGTTCCTCCTTTCACCGAATGTGATTGATCAGACTGGTATCCGCTGTGAATAAGTAGCACAGTTTCTTCGACATTGTCCTCTCTATCTCATTCAATACAGGATTCGAACATATGGGCTTAGTGGCCAACTGAGCCGTTAGGTCAGGCGGTGGTATTGGATTGCACGTCATATCCGGCTAAATCGACCCCGACTTTAATATCCCCATCTAAACGTGACACGCGGCGAAGTATTATTTCATGTTTACCAAGATCCCGAGGACACTGAACTGAATTGAACTGAGGGTATTGATACATACCAATGAATACATGGCGGGCGACCACGCTCGGAAATCATGGGCAGAGCTCGGCTGGGCGAGGCGTGCTGTGCGGCTCTTGGCTTGGACACCACCTTGGTTGAAGCATGGCGACGATGTTAAAGACCTCGAGCTTACTTGGGGCCTTACGGCTCTTTTCGGGATTGTAGGTTGTTCTTCACTTCCCTGGGCAATGCGCAATTTGGCGTGTCTGGCGTCTCACAACGCATATTACACTCTGAAAAATCAATCATGAGACCGGAGATATTGCGCCAGTCGATTTCCTTTCACTAAAGTTTCGTGCACAAGCTGTTAAAGGGGGTACAGATCGTACATGAATATGGGCTAATGTATGCGACATAGGCTGGTGCCTTCAGCGTCGCAAATCTATACTACACGAATCCCATACTAAACATTCTCGCCGACGAATTCAAAGTATCGCATGAACGCGCCGCCTTGATACCCTCAGTGACGCAGGCGGGATACGCCGGCGGGTTGCTGTTCATCTGCCCGCTGGGAGATATCCTGCGCCGGCGCTATCTCGTGCTCGGTCTTGTTTTCTCGACCGCTTTTGCTGTAAGTATACTTACTTGCCAATACAGCATGACTGTTCCAGTCTCTTGGCCAATGATTTATGATTGACATGGGACACAGTGGCTCGGCTGCACGCTCACGACGTCGTTCCCATCATTCCTCGGGCTCTCATTCCTCGTGGGCCTACTCACCGTAACACCCCAACTCATGTTCCCCCTAACCGTACAATACGCCCCAGCGCGATCCAAAGCGACCATGACCTCAACCGTGATGTCGGGCGTCGTTTTAGGGATCCTCATCGCGCGGCTCCTCAGCGGCATCGTAACACAATACGCGCCATGGCGCACCGTGTACTGGTTGTCCTTCGGCCTGCAAGCCCTCATCTTCCTGCTCCTATACCTCTTCATGCACGACTACCCGATCGCGCGCCCCGGGACCACGTACCCAGGGATCCTGCTCCGCATCGTTGAATTACCATTCAAGAGCCCCGTGCTCACGCAGTCGTCGCTGGTCGCCTTCCTCGCCATGGGCATGTTCACGAGCTTCTGGACCACGCTTACCTTCCAGCTTGCCGACGTCTTTCACTTATCGCCCTTGTCCATAGGCTTGTTTGCCCTCGGGGGGATCTCACCCGTGTTCTTCAACACGCTCATCTCCCGCGTCCTGACCGCGCGGATACATACCCACGGAACCATCCTCATCGCCCTAACACTCACCCTCGCGACGGTGCTGGTGGGTACTTTCGTCGGCACGTTCTCGCTCGCAGGCCCGATATTGTGGGCGCTGCTCGGCGACCTCGGCGTTAATACGACGATCGTGGCCAACCGCATGGCTATTTCCACGGTCGACCGCACCGCGCATAATGCAGTTAATTCTGTCTACATGATCTTCACGTTCGCGGGCCAGCTTTTCGGCACGGCGGTGGGAAATGCGCTTTATGCGAGAGGCGGGTGGACTTGGTCTGGCGCGCTGAATGTTGCGCAGTTGGGCACGGCGATTGCGTTGGTGCTGATTAGGGGACCGCATGAGGAGGGGTGGGTTGGCTGGAGGGGTGGCTGGGATTTGAGGAGGCCGGAGGTTGGGGGCGGGGAGGAAGAGGAGAGTGAGAGTCAGGATCGGGAGTGGGAGCGGGATAGGGAGAAAGGGGATGCGAGTTCTGAGGGAGAGAAAAAGATCGAGGCAGCCAAAGAAGGTCACAGTCAATGAGGAAATGGTTTAGTGTCTTGATGCGCATTATAAATGCGGCTCTAATGCGAGTCTTTAGGGAAGAAGAAATAGTAGATTTATATATGATTCTACACTGTAATGGGAAGATAATATCCAAAGTCCTGGAGAGGACTCTCATTTTTAAGGCTACGGACGACGATGCCTGACTCCAAGCCCAACTCCCTAATGATTACTACCCCGACCATCCCATTTTCCTGACGTAGCCACTCAAAAAGCACCCGTTTTAACTCATCAAACATCGCCATCACGATCGCATTCTTATGTGTATGAAGAGCCATAGGTACCGCACCGACAATGAGATTGTATACATGTATTCCGATAGTCAAAATCATAAGTTGTCAAGGTACGTACATAAAAGCGAGTGCAAACGGTCAAGCATCCAATTTGACAACGTTCTGCATTTGCGCTAAAGCATACCTAGGTGGTATTGTGGTGAAATAGGTAGTGTTGCATTTTTGCCCGTGACATAAGGTCGTTTGGAATTGAGATTCTTATAATTACCAATTGTGATCTGATCCAATTAGAGCGTAAGAGCACCGAGCGCTGAGAATCGCTATACAATCACACGAAACAGTCAATAGAAAACGCGAATCTCGTAGAGTTTTCAATTTGTCTCGTAAACGCCGCGCCGGCCACCCTCGCCACGGGATCATTCCACCATGGGTGGCTTTCAGTCGCCGTCTTTTCGGGTATAGCTCAAGTATCTGTATACCTGAAGACTGCGGTTGAGGGGTAGTTAATCATATTATCGAGGAGTTCGTGCATGATGCATCCTCCGATTGCTCTGATGTTTTCGTCCCCGCTGATCCGATTGGTTCTCATTATGCCGGTGGCTTGTCTTCTGCACACTCTTTGCATTGAATCACCCTGGTCATTATACTGGTGGAATTGCCAATTGGACGGAGGGCTGCAGACGAGGTATCACGGTACCATTGTCAAATGCTGCTGGGAGTCTAGTAATTTAGGTAACTAATGACTGATTCCTATTGCATACGGAGGGAAGTTCTGTGCATAGGGCAGTACACTAGCCTTCATGCTTTCAAATCCGACCTATTATCCGTGTCCCGGTACCTAGGTACTGATGTATCATAACCTGAAATCTCGACGAGCCGGCAAATGGTGTTCCATAATTTCTTGTCGGTTTCAAATTCTGCGCTGGTTTTCCTCCCTCCACCTCTTAATGTCCCACACATCGAAGAATTTCGAGAAAACGGCATGCAATGAACGCCATACGATCACGAGCACCCGATGGGTTGTACATAGACCTACCTTATAAACCCCGAGGGGACGAATTTTTAATCGAATCACCCATGAACAGCCCTAGAAGCATAAGAATTGAAGAAATTCCACCCATGTTATGGGATTATCGTGGAATCCATCCCCCAGTGGACCAAGTAGCCTTGGAGTTGAATAATTTGACAAAAGATTCAACAGAAAAGGATATTATATCGTGTTTTCAGAAATGCCACACGCTCGGCTTCAATGTTGATGCTGGTGATATCAACGAGCGGTTGGCTCGATTTGCGATATGCAGAAATGCGGTAACACTTTTGAGATATCTCGTTGAGGAGAAAAAGGTTCCTCTCGACACGCCAGATGGCAAAGGCAGAACCCCCATTTTCTATGCTATATTATGGGATTCTCCTGATAATCATTTGTTTGAATATCTCACGCCTCTCGTTCCTCAGACTCCTCAGAGCCTTCAATATCACAGGGACCATTCCGGTCGGACTGCTTTGGAGTATGCAATTGCATGGCAACACTTTCACGCCCTTGATTTTCTTCTTGGACTGAGCCCGGATTTCAAAATCACAGACGGGATCGCAGACAAGATGGCTGCGGGCATGCCTCGCTAGGATTTCAGAGGCGCGTTAGAGGCTTGGCGTTTGCACCCCCTTTTCGGATCCGAAAATTTGTTCTCGATACTGCCAAACATGTACATTTCCAGCCTCAGTAGACATTTTGATGGATCCGAGGCCTATGCGGATGCATCTCCCTATAAGAGTTGGTCGGTAGAACCTCTACATAACCCGCGAGGTGGCACCTACTGGATTCACCTGCCTTGGGCGAACGTATGAGCCTAATTTTATCTACTACTAGTGACATGGGCTGATATGGTACAGGGAATTGTGTTTTTTGTATGTTTCGAGCAACAACCTTTTAGACATAACATCTGATGCATTCAAGCACACTCTTAAACGCGTCGGAAAAGACATGGAACACACGTTCCACGAGACTGACTGGCTTCCGTCTTTGTTCCAACAGCCCGTCAAAGTCTCGGTTAATCCTGAACTTCCTCGAACGGACCCGTTATATGAGTCTGACTATGGGATTTTCTCTAAAAGTCCTACAGGGAAGATACGAACCTTTATTATAGTATGTCACTATGACCTAGATTTGACGCCGCTAAGATTTTTAGTTCCCATGTCTCGTACTGCGACCTAGAAAAAGCCAGATCAAATCAAGAGACTCCATCAATAAAATAAGATCCCAAATCAAAACTAGAGTGGCCAATAGCATACTGCAGCCAGAGCTTACATTAGACGAAGAGCATTTTCCTAGTCTGTTAACTGATGTGCTAAAAGGCCGAAATGCCTCCCAGGTAGTTTCCAGACAGTTTGAGAAAATGCTCGATAAAAAGGAGGAAACACCAATCAACAAAATATCTCTGCCGATATTGATGGTATCGCAACTGTGGGTTTGGCGATGCGACCAATTTCTGTTAACGGCATTTTGGGAAAATGCACTTGACAGTTACAAAAACTGTGCGAGGTCTATGAGGCGATTCATGCCATCGGATACACCCTCAATAAGTATCGCAATCGGTCTCCTTATCGCCCATCAAGTATCAGAGTTCGGCAATCCACAGGCTGATAGAGGATTCGACAACGCAATATTTGACGTCAAGTTTCCGTCGGCGCTTGATCTCTTCGAAGCTAGCGCAGCACAAGTTCTAACGGATGTTAATGCTTACATCAAATCAAATGAACTATCAAAACGTGCCTTGGAAGATGAGAACGATTTTTTATTCAGGATCGCTGATATAAGAGAAGAGCTTGTTATGATTGGGAGGGTGTTAGCTCAACAACTTGAAATATTACAGAGTTTCATTGATGACTACGAGCTGTACAACCCCGATTCACATAACTTCTTTCATCCTGGATTCATTCAAGAAATTCGAAAAATGAACCAAGAAGCCGTGGATGAGAAGAAAATAGACCCAAAGATCACGAAACACTGGGAACAAGTGAAGGAGGCCACCAAGACGATTAAGAAGTACCAAGAACGAGTGAGGAAGATTGACCAGGACGCAATGAGAATCCAAGAAAGAATTCAAGATCAAATGAATTTGAAGCGAACATATGCAAGCATGGACGATGCTCGGGCTAGTCTCACGCTCGGCATTGCTGTTATCGGCTTTACTATCGTTACTATTATATTTGCTCCTCTGGCCTTCATGACGGCTTTATTCGCCCTTCCGATTGATACACTGCTGAGCAATCAATTACCTTTCAAGAGGCCGAGTAGCGATTCAGGGACAGAGATGAACCCAGACACGACAGCCGCATACTCGACCACCTATATTGGAAAATGGTTTGGTCAGTGGTTTTTGTTTTGTTTCTCCATCTTCTTTTATCTCTTTAAACCGAAATTTCAATTTAGAAGAACGAACAGGAGTCAAGCATTAGCAGGAACCGAGCATAGAGCTTATCATGGCTTCAAAAGAGTCGAGTTAGCTAACAGATTGAAGCTGCTGCTGAGCTTGCCTCGCTGGCCGTTACGGTCTTCGTCGTCGCAGTTTTTGTATGGTTATTTAACCGCAACAATAAATTTTCCACCTTGCGAAAACACTATTCTCGGAATAAACTCAGCACATCTCATACAGATGCCACTGGTGTCGATGGAACGGACACGAGAATCGCCCAAGAGCAGACTGGTCTCCGAAAAAGAACCCGTAAGCTCTGTTCTTTCTCTAGCTATCGACCAGAGCAAGACGAACCGAACGCGGCTTAACATGCGAGAAAGAGTGGTGGTAAATGCTATCTAACACTCATACTACATACAATAATAATGAGAAAAACGATTGATTTCGATCGTGTGGGCCCGGGATGGTCGAGTTGGACGTAGGTTAATAGACAAGCGTGTAGTAAAGCAGATCGCATGCTATAACCTACTCGCTCTGTCACAGTTGCTTGATAAGATTTATCTTGTCGTGGTTTCTTTTCAATAATGACCCGTTGAGTTAGTTTACGATTACATATACTGTTTCCGCCCAAATTGGGATGTTTGTTTATGTTATGAACATTGGTTTCGAGCCACTTGCTCGTGAACTCTTCGAGCTAGCCTAACGTGCTACGTGCCGTAGTACCAGGCCTCTCTAAGCGGGAAGCGTAGGATCGTGGGCGTTCCCACGAGTGTGTAAACTGTATAGTTGACATCAACACTTTCGTGTGCAAGCCATAGCTTTGAATTCAAGTCGGTCGCGCCAATGCCGACGCCGAGGGTACGAGGGAGGAGTTCTCTCGGCAAAGACACGAAGAAGTGTTGATGCCGGCAAAAGGGTTACACGAAGGGAAACTGGAACACAATAAGAGAGTTAAGCAATGTTTAAATCAGCAAACAATAATGAATCTGCCACGGCATAATCATCCGTACATCCATCTCGAAAATCGGTTGTATTACGCCATCCTTAAGGCCGGGCAACACGGGCAAGGCTACGAGATTCGGCAGCATGTTACAGACATCGTCGTTGAGACTATAGATGCTGCACTCTATGAGCTGCAACAAGCCTACGGCTGTCAACAGCTTGGCCATAGATGCAAATCATGAGATCGAGTCCGTGTCATATGACAGCGATGACCATTCAAAGTTTATTCGTCGTGCTGTGCTTGTGAATTGTCCCCTTGAAATTTTACAAGAGATGGTGTACTAATTATACGTCAAACAACCTTGAGAGGCAGTCTCTCATTGAAATATTCACCAATATTTTATATACGCGAATGTGCTCATTGATATATACGTACTTACCAATATCAATCAAGACTTGTTTGGCATAATTATGCCTACATCGTGCTGATTGTCCCTAATACCTATCAATACTGTACGGTGCCAAGCTGCCAATCCAAGCATTGCTAACGGAGAAAGCCAATAGTCGATTACGTTTACTCCTAGAATCAATGGCTATTCTCCCTGGTCATGTTCGTGCAGCTCCTGAATGGCCGATCCAGTTTGCTCCCTTATTTTTTCGAGCACGATGTTAACTAGATCATAATTATCCGACAACACATTTTAGAGTACGCTTTCTACATCACCAACCCGACTTATAGAGAAACCCTTCCTCAACACTTCTCGATGCGAACAAGGTACTACTAAATGACGGTTTTCCCAAACAGACTCTGACTGGACCCTTACGCACTATGTGCATTGCCTCGCCGGCCCTGCGACTTGCGAATTCGTACCTAGTTAACACGCTGGCAAAGCGACGAGTCCGATCCTGGAAATGAGTTCAACCTCAAGATTTGCCACACAATGAACATCGCATTCGTCATCGGTAGGGGTGTGAGAGATGCCCTGACATGGGTAGGAAGTCGGACATTGAGCGAGCGCCTTGGCGTTCCTTTACGCCATCTGCAAAGACAAGCTTTAAATAGAGTAACCGTGCCGTTATGCCGCGTGGCTTAAGACAAACTTAATAACATGCATAAGCATGTGTGTTTAATGTGGCACATATCCAGTGCAGTTAGCCTGCATTCCAAACATTCACCTGGGTTAGGTGAGTTAGAAGGTAGACACTTGGAGATCGTGTAACTGGGTCACAGGTCACGTCCACTATTCCCGGCCTCGGCAGCTGGGAAAACGGTACCCGCATTTCATGGGTTAGGCAGGTTAGGTAGCGATGGCGACAGCAAGAGGGGCATTGTTTTCACTTGGTGCACACTTCAAGGACAATACGGTACGGTCCAAAATTGTCAATATCCATCGATTTAATAAGAAATAATACACAACTGTCATTCTGTCAACCTGTCAAAGAACCCAATATGATCACCGGTCTACATCACATCAACCTTGTCGTGCCGCCCGACACGCTAGATGAGGCAGCAGCATTCTACGGCACAACACTGGGATTGACGCCACGCGCAGTACCGGCGCTACAGAAAGGCAAGCTGCTGTGGTTCGACATCGGCTCATCCGGCCAACAGGTGCATCTCGCTTTTGGCCAGCCCGAAGATTTTTCCTTCGATTCGCGCCGCCACCCGTGCTTCCGCGTCGCCGACGGCGATCAGCTGGTCGCTCTGCAGCGCCGCATCTTTGCCCACTTGGAGGCCGGCGGCACCGGTGCTCCGAAAGCGGCCGACCGCCCCGGCGAGATGAATAGCGGCGAGCAGGGCGTCGAGTACCCCGAGCGCTTCTTTGCCCGCGACTACGCTGGCAATCGTCTTGAATTCACGTTGTAATCAGGGTCTGGCAGCTGGTCAGGTGTTAAATTGAAGATAGAATGATAGAAACAGAATGAGCTAGCGAGAATGGGAGGATTACCAACGTGCTGGTTAAAGCCAAATGTTGAGTTGGGATCGACACCTGACACCCTTTCAATGTTTGCCTTATTCATCCGACTTGTATTCCTTAGATAGCTATATCGTCCGTGTCCAAAACTTCATTTATACAACTTGTATTGTATTGAATGGAGCATGCCTAAGAACCGTGGAAAGTAGTCCTGACTTTTCAATTTTAGCTGTGTATTCATGATCTGGTCAGTGCAGGTATATACTACAGGGTAAGACATATAATCTTACCCTGTAATTTAATACTTAAGCGGTGCTACCTACACTGGTGCCGATCGGAATTAGCCGTTATATTTTGTATCATCACATAGTGTGAGAAATGCCTTTTCTACGATATGACGGCCCGGCATGCGGTAGGTCAAGCTGAACCGGACTGCAGGCTGAGCATAGACAAAAATGCGGTTGGCACTTGGTAAAGGTAAGACTCCAGAAGCCATGGCCAAAGTTGGATAGGATACTCTACGCCATAAATTAGTGGAAAGTATCATACTTGATTCTGGCCACCGCTTTTGACTCGTGATTCAGCCGTCGGCGGTCCAGGGATTGATTAGGCTCGCACTGTGAATCCGTGCTTGACATGGCGGCCGATTCTGATCCGTAACTCTATCTTCAAACTTAGGCTAGGCACGTAGATGTATCGCTGCGAGGGCTATGTGGCGATCTTCAGTTCGATGTCGCCAGGTGGCTTCAGGTCATCCGAGTACCCGACTGGTTCTCACTGAGTGCATTAGGTAGTGTCTTTTGCCTGCCCCCTTTTCTCTCTCGTATTTTCCTCCTTCTCATACATAGAGTATACTGAAGAACCCAATTTCTAACCGATCATTGAATGATTACTTCTGCTAATCGGTTGCTTGATTCAATGAAGTATCACGTGGTTTGGTAATCTACATACAATTCTGCCCCCCTCTGGTACGTCTTCAGCTAATTCTCTTACCAGCCCCGATGCACTGTGCTGTACCAAATAGAGTATGGCCTGCAGGCATTTGGTACCCTGCATGCGCATAAAGTCAATTAGTCATTAGACTTTCCAATCCCTGCATTCTGGGAACGACATGCCTACCAAGTACGCCTATGAACAGGATCATTGGTCACTGATCATTCACGATACCGCGCTGTTATGGCTACCACAGGGCTGCCTCTGAAGCTTTCGATGTAGGAAGAGCTTCATATGAAAGCCAGGCCCAGTTATGGGTCTCCTCTCGTCCTAGCGAGGCTTCCAAACGATGTTCGACGTTAGCTCCCACATCTGTACCCATTGCTCCTTCTATCTGGGTTGATGTGGACGGTGATGATAGCCTCAGCAGCTCGACGTATCCATCCACCTAGCATCAGCGTGTTACATAGAATTGCCGTTCAGATATAAGATATCTAATGAATAATTCTTGAAAGCATATGGTCTCCCCACAGGATGCCTTAAAAGAGGGTGATTTTGAAATAGACTTGGTATCAGGCTTCTTGTTCGCCTAGCTCTGGTTGTCCTTGTCATACACAAGCCACCCACCCGAGACTACCGCAATCCTCGATGTTTCCGTTGACGATGAATCAGAGTTGGCAGGGATGCTATCCCCTAGACACAGAGGAAGCCTCGTCTCGCTAGAAATCTACCTCGAATAAAACCTAGCACCCAACACTGGGATACCATAGCAGACGAGAAACATACATCGATAAATTTCTTCTACTCCCTCCCTCCTACCCCATCCAAGAGGAGTGTAACTAACAACACCCCTGCCCAGCATGAATTCTACGACCTTATTGACTTTTGTTACAGTCTAGCCATTGGCCATGTGGCTGTCGACGGCGCCGGAAATCCAAGTCAGTGGGAATCCGTGTAGTAGCTTTTCACGGAACTCGCTTTGGGCCCATATCAGAAAGACCACACCCAAGCTTACTGTCTATCACATGTAGATTCATGTCGATTACCCCAACTCATGTATCATTAATTTTTCAGCAGGTACGGCCTAATCAATGACCTAATGAACGACCCGCCGTACTCTCCCGGGTGGCTGCCACCGCCTGGGCTTTCCCAACAATAAAGGCAGCTTCGCTAAATGATCTGATTGGTCATCGCATCAGCCATTGTTTCGTAAACGCATCCTGAGCACAGGGAGTGTGAGAGCTTTTGTAACCGAGGAAACGCCAAAGCTAGTCATCTGCGCCGAAGCCCTCGGTTGATGCTCGTTATACCGTCAAAGTCATATCTCCTAGATGACCGCCGAAGTGGCAATATGATGTAGGATACGTGGCATCTAAGTATGAGCATACCATCCCTCCTTTGTGACACGGCGCATCAATATTTCTGTTGAAAAGGCAGTTCCTCTCCACTCTCCATTTGATAAGGAAGGTCTTGGCGAGAGCTGCAGGATGATGGTTGTAGCTATCCTACGTGACCGGTCCGAAAGCCTGTCCAGAAGCCTACCACTTTACTCACTGCGGCCTATGTACGAGCCTAGGGTCTGGTTTGGAATACTGCTATGGGAAGAGAAGGTACCTTCTCAGGAGTGGCTGGAGATTATTACGTGGCTCACGATGACCTGCGAGCGAATGTTTCTATTACCTAAATTTATGGACCCGGACGGTATCTGAGAAGGATCGATGATGACTCCCAGAATTATCGAGGGCCAGGGTACTCGGCCCTCGGGTGTAGTTATACGGAGAGGTTAGGTACCTGTCAGGTGCTGCATGAACTGGCCTGATCGGGTGGCAATTTACGCTTTAGATGACTCCTATAGAGAGCCTATGCCCTCATTCTCCACGCGCTGTGAGCGGCTTGGGGTAGTATGCTTCGTCACTCCTATTCTACGGCTACCCCTATCTGTGTATAGTAGCTACGACGGGCGATCTCGTTATAGACTTTCAACGTGTGCAAGATTGTGAAACGAAGTTTCTCCATCTGGAAAGGGTTAGTTTCTCGTGATACCTGGATAATTCGTAGTAGTCGAGTACAGAGATTGTCCCATAGGCACTCGTTGGCGTAATACAGTACCTATGCGAGCTACGATTAACAAGAGAATCCCTCGCATCTCTGGGTGGCTTAAGGGGCACATCGCTAAGGCTCGGTATTATTCATAACAATGTAGTAGGGTAACACTTAATAGCAGGCTATGGCACCTCATCCTCAGGCAGTCAGCTTGGATTTCGGGTCGCTGTCCCCGCCGGGCCTCCCTGCGGCTCTGTACTTTCCAAACCTGTCCCCAGTACCCGCAGAAAGTTTCGATGACTTCATTAGCAACCTCCGTATCATTCAGCAGTTTGCCGGCAAAGCTAGTATTCGACTGTAACCACCTGCATTGAAGGCTTGTTTGCTGTGGGTGGGTTGCCGCCACCGCACCTCCTTCCTTGACTTCAGCTCCTTCCTGGGCCTACAATATGCCCTTTATAAAAATTTTGAGTTTCCTCTGACTATAAAGAGCACCCGTCCCCCGTATTCTCATCCATCTCGGGTCTCTATCCATCATCTCTTCTCTCAATTATCTCCAGTCTCCCACCATCCCTAGGTTTTCATCATCTCTAGTTTTTGATCATCTCGTCTCTCCATCATCTCTTCTCTCCATCGTCTCTAGTCCTCTATCATCTCTAGTCTAGTCTCCCATCTATCATCAACCAACAGAGATTCTAATCTCAGCACTTTAACACAACTTATCAAATACCCTGTATTCGGCACTCAGGTACGTTGAAGAGCTCGTCTCCTAAATCATAGACAATCCCTTACACATTGATACTAGGAACAAGGCTGCCTGACCACAATGGCGGCCTCTCCCAAGATCGGCACGCCATCGACCTCCACCCCGACGGCGCCGTCGGGCGGACGCAAGACGGGGGCAGCACGCGAGAAAACTCGCGGAGAATCTTTGGAGGACGATTTCATGGGCGTTAACGCGAAAGCTCCCTGCACAAGATGCAAGCGCTCACACGACTTGTGGCTCGATGGGGGCAAGAAGGGGCCCGAGCCTCGATGCCGCGTGCCCCGTGACCCATATAACTTTAACTCATATAAGTGCGGATGTTGCATTCGCTCCAAGGTCCAGTGCAGCTTCAGTGTTTATCGCCCAGGCGTTCCGTACGACAAGCACATGCTCGAGAAGACCAAGGCCCGAGAGGCTACGAAGCGAAAGTCTCGAAAGCGAGCGCTAAAAACAGCCAAGATTAATCAGCGTAGCAAGACTCCAACCAAAGCTATGGCGACTCAAGGGTGATCGGGTGGATGTAAGTGTATACTTCGGTGCCTTGCGGTTATTTGGTTCTAACATTAGATTTGAAAGGTTCTATACATTAGCTTTACCCCATTGGCTTTATCCCAGCTATGTCCAACTGTACGGAGAGGTCAACGCGGGTGATCTGCTGCCCTAGGGTGACAGCTCTAACCTAGCGCCTTGCGGTTCGTAACTACATTGGTGCAGACCTCGAAATGGCCGAGTTGTACTGACCCTCACGAACTTTACAAGATCGAGACAGTCGCGATCGAGAATGTACTCCCAGCTTTTTGAACGCGCAGGTCCCCGAGGGCGAAGTGGGATAGCCCAACCTGGCTGGCTTCACCGGAATACAGGGTGCATGCGAAGCGTTTAATCGACGGAAGATGTTGGATCTGCGATATGTAATCCAAACATCAAATCACCCGTGTCAGAGAGACCACAAGCTCGCATGACCAGATTGGTGGCCTGAAGAAGATGCCTGCCGGCGCCCAGGCCGTACGTATCGCACGATACACCGCCTTGCACCGCCTTGCCTTCCCATGAGATGTTCATGTCCCGCAAGTAAGTATTCATATTATATTAAGCTTATTACCCAACTACTTATTCCTTTTATGCATGTAAATATGTTGTCTGGATTTATTTGAGTTCTTGGGTTTACTTATAGATTTTAACTAACCAGTATCCCCAGCTATCCCACCCCGCGAGAACAGGCTCCAAGTCGTGGAAAACGTCAAGATCTACCAGACTCTGATAGACAATGGATTCCGCATTGTCATCGACTCAAAAATACGACGGCAAACCTGCTAGCCTCCCGTATCAACGCGGTTGTGATCCCGCATGACAACATCAAGTCTTTTCTTCTAGACTCGGGCGTTTCCTTTGCAGACCAAATGCTCAACCAAACCGTCCTCACCGCTTTACTACACTTTGCAACACTTTCTGATTTCCGTTATTTCGTCGACACGTGGAGTAAGTACTCCTCCGTTTACTGGGGTAGTGGTCACCTCTATAAGGCACCACTTACTTTCGATTATGTACAATATCCGTGCCTAGTGATGTCGTCTTAGCTCTGTCGGCATCCACATAGTAAAGAAAATGTTGTCTCGTGAAATATGTTGGCAGTCAGTGTAGTCATCTAACTCGCAAGGGACTTGATCGCCGTACTTGTTACTACAATGATATCTCTAACGCCTTTGCCGCTGATACTGCCCGGCTCGTATACTTTCCACCCCTGTGTCCCTCAGTGCGACCAAAGTTCTGCAACGAGAAGCACTGCCAAACCTTCTCCCATCGTGTAATTATCAAAAGGTCAGCCGCGTTAGCATCATACGAATAATTAACACATCATGCCAAAATTTCCCTTCAACCTGGAGCATCATACGGAGCCGAATTCATTAACGAGCACCACGCTTACGTCCCTCGAACTTCAAATGAAACCGCGGTTCCGTGATCCTATACGCATCCGGGAACCAGCTCCGGAGCTCCTCGTTATCACGACCCTCCATCATCTCCACCAACGCCCGCGCAGACTCCCAACACATCACCATCCCGTGCCCCTGAAAGCTCGCAGCGACCCACAAGTTCTTTTCGCCCGGCATCTCGCCGACGAAGGGAAGTCCGTCGGGTCCATACCCCATGATGCCCGTCCACTGCGTGCGGACCCTACCCTCCGGGTCGTCGGCTCCCCAATTCTCGCCGAAATACCGGGGCAGCACGCCGCCTAGGTCGCGCATGGTGGCTTGATCTGCGGTCGTGTCGTCCGTCGTGCCGTATTCGTATAGCCCCGAAGAGGGCGCGCTGGCTAGGCGGCCGCCGATGACGATGTCCCCGCCGAAGGTGGCGGTTTGTGGGCGCGGAATCATGTAGTCGTAGCCGGTTTCGTAGAAAAATGTATATGAGCCAGGAAGGCCGTCTTTCGGCATGTTCAGACCTGGACGCTGGGCCGTGACGTGTCCGCGCAGGGGGACGATGATGCCTTGGAATTTGGGGAGTAGGTTCGCTGTGTATGCGTTTGTGGCGAGAACGACTCTTTGAGCGATGATGGTGCCTCTGGATCGGGTTTTGACTTTGTACCCGCCTTCTGGGAGTCTAGTCACGCTTGTGGCGGGGGTGTTGGTTTGCAGATTCATGCCTCTGTCCAGACACATCTTCAGAACCCCGATCGTGTACTTATACGAGTTGATACTCCCCGCTTCATACGTGATGCCGCCGCAAATATTCTCATTCATCCCACCTTGTCCTTGTCCACAATAGTACTTCTCGCGCACCTCGTCGGCGCTATGGAACGTGTACTTAGCGTCATCGTCGCCGGGAGGCATAGCCTCCTGTATAGCGGCGATGGACTCCCGCGCGCTGTCCCACTGCTTGGCGTCGTAGACCACGTCCATGGTGGTGCAGGGGTTGCTCTCGCACTCGAGATTGTGCTCCCTCGCGATCTCGTGCAGCCTGCGCTTGTTCTTTTGCTCGAGACGCAGGATCTTAACCGCTTCTTCGGAGCCGAATGCACGGGCACTGCTGCGATAACTGAGATACGAGGGCGCTTTCGTATGCCCGCCTATACGAGAGAAGCAATTAATCATCGTCCGTTAGTTTGCGATGTTACTTTGAGAACAAGATCAAGATCGATGGAGGACTAATGGAGGATTAATTACCGTTCCTACCGGTGGCGCCGGAGCAGGCCTGACGCGCCTCGAGCATGACGATGTCCCGCGGGCCATGGTTCGTGAGATGATATGCGACAGCTGCGCCAGTAATACCGCTGCCGATAATTACAGTCTCGGCCTCGCTGGGAAGCGAGTCGGTGGTGCGCAAGTCTGCGATTCCATCGACCTCGAGCTGCCAGTAGCTCTGGGTGGGGTTGTCTCTTGGCAAGGTCACCGGGATCGCTGCGCGTTCGTCCATCGTGAAGTGATCAAGTGATTGACATTCGATCTTCAAAGCGAAGTCCTTGGTGGGTTGTCTCTATTTGTGCTTACAAATTGATGTCTGCGCGATATTCCCTTAAAGATCAGTGTCGCTGCTGGCCTATTTATATTTTGGGATTGAGGCAAATAGAGGACGGCCTCGACGTATCCATTGCGGGACCGGCGCTTTGAATGATAACGCTTCTCGGCCGCTGCCGATGAATTCCAGACGATGTTGTCGCACGTCGATTCTGTCCAACGTTTAACACTGTTGAACACTGCGCCTACTGACATACCTTGTTCACCAATGGTTTTCAATTTCTCACAGCATAATGCCACATCTGAAACTCACAGCTCCTTACATCAATGCCTAAGGTATGCTGCAGGGAGCCGTAGCGGCATGCAGGGTATGAGTAGATGGGCATAACAAAATAACTGAATAGCTCATCACGACCGATTGCCTCTGAGAGTCTTGAGTACTAGACATGACTACGTCACGTTAAACAATATCAATCAATCAATCAAGCGGTGATTCCCTTATCAGGGCGCTCTTTCATCGTCGCGTGATTGACGGATTGATATTGCTTAGCGTGATGCAGGTGTGTCTGGTAATACCGAAGACCCCCAAAGACCACAAGACACGATGAGCTATTCAGTTATTATATATACGGAGCATGAGACAGGAATCAAGACCTCGTGGCCCACCATCCTGTGTATCAGTCTCACGATTGTTGACAATGCAGACAGGCGGTGATGCCGCTAGGCCATTCAGGTCGCATGGAGTTGACTTATGCACCGCTAGAATCGCTAAAGTGAGCCACGCTAGAAAGACTCGATCGCTAATCTAAGAGCCTACAGCTGTCACACCGGTGTCGTCTACTCATTCACAGGTACCCGCCAAGACTAATAACGTCTTGTCTAGAGCAGTGGGGTCCCGACCTAGACAAGACATTATTAGTCTTGGCGGGTAGCACGTGGAATTGGTTTAACGCATGTATTATTGGGGGGAGCATGAGCCCTGCGAGGCCTGGCCGTGCGTTCCGTGTATTGGTCGCAAAGCGCACGGCTAGGTCTCGAAGCTGCCCAGACTATATAGATAAAAGCAGCGCAAATAAAGCAAAAAAAAAAAAAAATCAACGCAATCCTCCCTGCCTTCCGGCCAGCCCTATAGGCGCCACCAGGGACGGTGGGTGGGTTAAAAAACCTCCCGACCACCACGAAAACCACCCCCTTCGTGGGAGGTGGAAAAGTGAGGTGACGGAGGAAAAACCCTGCACGCGAGCGCGAGGGGCGTGAGCCCTATCCGAGCCGAATCCGTGCGCCCACACACGGCGTACGCGGTGGGCCGGCCACGCGATTACGGCTCGAATACCGGTAGCTGCCCAACTCACGCCCAATATATGTTGATTGTTAGGTGAACGGGGTAGTGGATAGTATGTACGAGCGCGTGTGCGCGACAAGGTAGATTGCATGTACAAACGCGTACGAGATCGAGTATGTACGAGTAATGTACGATACGAATTATCGTCGAATACGGGGCATATCAGGGCCCGGCAACGCTGTTGCCCGGCGACCCTGCGCCCGGCCCGGAGGCCATCAAAGCTGGTGAAGCCAGCAGGTCCGTAGAACTTTCGAACAAAGGTAGCGGTAGCCATGGGTAGTGAATTGTGTATATACGAGCGCGTGTGCGCGACACATTGCATGTACGAACGCGTACGAGATCGAAAGAATTCATGGCATATGATACGAATTACCGTTGAATACGAGGCATATCAGGACCCGGCGGTCCTGCGCCCGGCCCGGAGGCCATCGACGCTGGCGAAGCCAGCAGGTCCGGAGACCTTCGAACGAGAGTAGCCAAGTGCGCGTGGCGGGTTACCCGAAAGAAATCATCGTGCGTTGGGCTCGTTCGTCTACAACGCTTGCGAGGCGGCGTGGAATTAAGGAAAGGCGATGACCGGAGTCAAAAGACCTCACCGACCAGACCAAAATCACCCCCTTCGTGGGAGGTGGAAAAGTAAGGTGACGGAGGAACCGCCATCTCTGGGCCTTTGTAGCCCTATTCCTATA